>JAWPHD010010877.1:0-89075 GCA_037043455.1 Cyrtodaria siliqua | reverse complement strand
GGATTTCTCATATCTCTTAAACATCTTGCCCACTACATCTCTTAAACTTCCAGACCACCCCATCTCTTTCATTCTGCTCACCCTTTTCTTAAGCCTCATGCTCACCCACATCCATTCAACTTCCTACCCATCAACATCCCTTAAACCTCCTGCCCTGCCAATCCCAATAAACCTCCTACCCCCCCCCCCACACACACACACACACATCCCTTAACCTTCCTACCAGGGGCGTAGCGTGGCATACTGCTTTAATCCAGGGAGTAACTTGGAAAAACAAAACGAAACATTTTTATAAAAATGTAAAATGTTTAAAAATGTAACAAGAATCAGAGGGGACATGATGGGGTGGGGGCGAGGGGAATATTCCTGACAAATATCGCTTGCACGAGCACCATTTTGGTCTCAAAATGAAAAACTGTATATCGGGGAGGACCACCGAACCCGCTTGTGGAAGAGGTGCACCTACTACTCCCAAACCCTCCCATACTCTGCGCTTTGCACATCAGGTTAGGAGTATGTTGAAAACAGGCCATGCTACGCCCCTGCATACCCATCCGATTCGATAAACCTCCTTCCCACCCCTATCCCCTAAACCTCCTGCTCACCCCCATTTCTTAGTAGGCAAACATAAGTATAAATGCTTCTCGCGAGATTTCTTATTTGTGTGTGATTATTATTATTATTATAATGTTCGGGTTTGTGGTTTTTATGTCGATTATAATAATGTGGCGAACATTATAATACTAGCGTTGAGTTGGTTATTATAATAACAATGGATAAACTGCGGTTATAATATTTAGTCCAACATTATTATAATAATAATAATAATAATAATAATAAAAATAACCTGTTTTCCTGTATAAAAACAACACTGTTACATGTACCTGTGTATATGTACGACGTGCACTGGTCGATGTCTATACAGTAAATGATTTCCTGCGCTATATTTGCTCGCTTAAATACTCGATTTTGACATGAGCTGGTGAACATGAAGTTAGAAATAAGGACACATCTACAAAGAAGAAATCGATTGATGTAGAGACTGTGTAGCTTTAAATTCAAAATATCGTGTACTCCATCTGGTATCTATTCCATCCCAGAAATCTATATTCGGTAAATGTGGAGCCCAAATGTTTGTTTGCATATTCCGTATTTGTAATATGGGAAGATAAACAAAATCAGCCATATACAATTTATCCCACGATCTTGTTTTAGTTAAATTCAAATTGAAACAGTACTGTTTTGATCATTTACATGATTTTTTTTGTTTTTCAAAATGTATTTTACTGTTAGCTTAATACATGCTGAAAAATACAACAGTTTTTGTTTTTGTTTTGTTCAATCAGTAACGGAAAAATCAATATTTAATTTTATATAGAAGCTATAAATACAAGGTTTTTGTTTATAATTCTACAGGTGAGAAATAAAGAGGTATTTACGGTGTTGAGTGCAATGCTTAATAACATATGATACTATTTTAAGCCATTTAAGTTTGTTACATTAATTCTGTTGTTGATTATTTGATGAACAAACGCATTGAAGAATAGAAACTTAGCATAATTCGGGTCACAGGTCAAAGTGGTAATAGTGGCAACAAGTTAAGAGTATTGTGTAGAAACTTATCGTCAACTTCTATTACGTCATCGATAAGCCTTTTCGAAAGTTAGATGTGGCGTTGCACCTTTAAGGCTAGAGACGGGACGCTTTAAGAACTGACGGGAAAGCGACCGTGTGTTCACTTTGTAAGACGGCAGTAGAAGACGAAATGCATGTGATCCTTAATTGAAATATGTATAAAGAAGATACAGATACATTATTTAAAAAGCTCTTAAAATCTCTGTAGATTTGTAGTTTTAATGATTTATACAAGATCCTTTTTTATTTTTCAATCAGTAAATGATAAGAGTATGTGCCACACCTGTTTTAATATTTTACAATCTAGAAATTCGTATTTATATAAATAATACTATTTTATTTGATTGTATATTTAATTTGAATATGTTATGTATTTTGTGAACAGTTACTGTTAATCAGTTCATGCCTCGTCTGACCTGATGTGATAAATGCATGTTTAGCTTTATTTATTTTTTAATTTGTGTTTATAAAATGGACAAGAGTGTCCCCAGGTTCTTATTTACAAAAGTCATAGTCTACGCAGACACTTTTATTGGCATTTAAAGCATAATATTATGTGTATAATGGTTATGGTACACATGCGGGCGATTGACAATGACTATTAAGCATTTAGCAATTTAGCATATTATATATAATGGTTGTATAGCATGTATAGGCTAAAACCTTTGATTCTATGATAAATATAATGTGAAACCTTTGTGATTGGTTCTTTTTGGCTATCGTTTCAGCTATTTGTGAGTCTGATGACACGGCTGGTGCAATAGCAAATCACTTAAGTTCAATTTGCTATATTATGTTATTGTTGTAAATGAAATGTATTTTCTTATAGTCTCTTAAAATTCTTTCAGAATGGCATAGTTAAAAGCATATGTTATGTTGTATTGTATATAATACTGTACTATTGCGAGACTTTAATAAGCTATATGAAATAGAATCCAAATCTGGATTCTGTCTGCTGGGTACTCGCCCAATGGCATTCAGTGTTTTTGTTCAACACTAAACGAAACGAACCTCATATATCCCCGTGTGGTTGCCAGGGTAGAATACAACCACTGCAAATCCCGCTAGAGGCAGTCGGGTAGAACCCTCCTTCATGTTCATTTTCGTCATTTTGTATCATGCTCTTTCAAGGTCTTCATCGTGATACCGCGTTTGCAGTGACGCTGCAATTCTGCAGGTTAGAAGGTTCTAGACCCATTCTCCATATTTTATCTTGATATAAATGGAGGATTAATCTGGTGTGTTTATTCCTGTTAGGCGCCATATAACCTTTTATGTTTCAGCTATTTGTGAATCTGATGACACGGCTGGTGCAATAGCCCTTGAACCAATCACTTAAGTTTCAATTTGCTATATTATGTTACTGTTGTAAATGAAATATATTTGGCGAGACTTTAATAAACTATATGAAATAGAATCCAAATCTGGATTCTGTCTGCTGGGTACTCGCCCAATGAAATTCAGTGTTTTTGCTCAACACTGTAAACGAAACGAACCTCATATATCCCCGTGTGGTTGCCAGGGTAGAATGGAAAAAGTGCAAACCCCGCTAGAGGCAGCTTTGAAGAACTCTCCTTCATGTTCATTTTTCATTTTGTACCATGCCCATTCAAGGTCTTCATCGTGATACCGCGTATGCACAAATACGGAAAAGAGGCTCCATCGTAAATGGAGTGTCTCCTGTAGAATTTCCAGTGAATCTGCAGTTCTGCAGGTTAGAAGGTTCTAGACCCATACTCCATATTGTATCTTGATATAAATGGAGGATTAATCGGGTATGTTTATTCCTGTTAGGCGCCATTAACTTTTTATGTGTTGGTTCGCCGTAAAACCCAATTTAGTTCAAGTTCAAATAGAACCTCTAATGATTCTTATGTATATTATATGGACAAGTTAGTGCATGCGATACGTATTACATGGACAAGTTAGTGTATGCGATACGTATTACATGGACAATTTGGTGTTGGATGTGTATCTATATATTGTTACAAATACGTTAAATGTGTATCAATACGTTAGAAATATATTAAGAAGACAATTGTAGAGCACCGGTTTTGAACGCAATATAATATAAGTGACATTTACCAAAAAGAGTTTCCTTGAATTAAATGAGAGTATTTTATTTTATTTTATGATAGTCAATGAAATACTGTGTTTTATCAGTGAAATAAAAGTGTTATTCCACACTGTGGAATATAGAGTTTTATTTCCACAGTAGGGCATACTTTTTAAATGTACAACCAACACAAATGCATGCACAGTAACGGTAACACGGATCACAAGATATTCCTACTGTTATACTGTTAAATCCACTGTTTATTTAATTACTTTCTTTCTGTGACGTTAATGGTTTAAAAAAAAGTGACGTCATATAACGTTTTGTTACGTCATCGTGACTAGGAAAGAAGCGTGTGTAAAACGGTTTAGTTACTGAAAATGTTTAAATATTTGTTTGTAAATCATAAAATAAAAAGAAAATGTGTTGTTTTGTCGTGAATAACATTTTATCTCGAAGTGAGAAAAGTTATATATTTTCACTCATGTTTTCTCACTTCTCAATGAAATAAAATATGTTATACACTCTAAAACAACAAATATCCTCTATGTATTTATAATTTTAGAAAATATATATTATACCTTATATAATACATATTCAATAAGAAAAAATAATAATTAAACTCGAAATCACTCTAGGTGACAATATCTAATCAAAGTAAGAAATCTGAATGTTGAGGGATTTCCTTTGTAATCTTTAGCTTGACTGTAAAGAATGTTTCAAATGTTCAATGCAAAATAAAATACACTCTGACTTGCTATGAATAATCATTATATAAAGGACCTAGACCACCATTATTTTTACATAGGGTTGTTAATAAATACCTAACCGAAAATATCCAATCATACCTATGCTGGCCATATAACACACACAATATAGTATCAATCATGCCCAGTGCAACACAAAAATGGGCCTTAGAGGTTTCGCTGACCTGCTTTTTGCCCCAAAATATTTTCCAAACTGAAAGTAAACGCCTTCTTTTTGAATTCTGAAGTCAAAATGGCCAAAGTACACTTCAAACTCTGCTTCACAAAAAGAAGTGCAGCATGTCTATCTTACCTTCAATTTTCATGCAGTTTTCGCTAGAAGCAAGTTAAATGTTTCAGAAATAAAGGATAACATTCAATACATACCAGCCCTGTGTCTTTCACCTCTCCCATGCTTCCCAGTAACTTACTCAATAGTTCACCTTAGGGAACTTTTGCGCTCCACCAGATTGACCCCATGGTACACGGTCTAGCTCCGTATAGTGGTTTCTCCTAATATCGCGGGTTCTTTAATATCGCGGTAAACACTATTTTTGATGACATCCGGTCATCCCCCTCAAGCGCCACCAAACTGCGATCAAAATCTTACAATACACCGATGGACAGTTTCGTTCAGAAAATCGATAAGAGAGAAAGTGCCCGGATGTACGAGTAAAAAATCAATACGTCCGCCATTGTGCTTGTTGGTGTAAAGGGAAAGACTACGATACCTGTCAAAAACAGTGTGAAAATCGATGAAAATGTCCGATTTAGGTGACATGACCCTAGAGAAATTTAAATTATGGTCATCCAATGCCTTGAGGGTATACTTGTCGCTTAGAAAGAAGCCGATCAATGGGAATTTTGAAGAATTAACAGCAAGGTAAGTTACGACAAATTGTTGAATCATGACATGAACATCTTTTTAACGGTCGAGTATTTCTTGATCGTCTGTGGTTTTAAAGGAAAATAGCAACTGTTAACGAGGTGAACCATAGTTGAAAAGGTATATAGAACAACAGTTTCAGGTCGCGTTGTTCGTGTTTTAACTGTGTACTGTAGGTTTTGTTTACATACGTCACGTGACACGGGCGTAAACAAATTATCCATGTCGCGTGTAGTAAAGAAAATATGACTCGCTGTTGTTTGCATTTGTTATTTGTTGTTTTGAAATAAGTAAAACCGTAAAAGTGCAATGTTTTTAATTCATGAAATTAAAGATTATATGATAAACAACTAGTTTGTATGATGTCATGTTTGGTTTGTTACTGTACAGTACTGTCAGTACTGTCAGAAGTGATTACATTGTACATACGTTCTGTATGAAACTTAACTGCATAGCCAAATAGTAAATATGTTTTTGTTCTTGTTTTCAGAGCTTTTTGCGCATGGGATGAGAACCTCCCTGTGGACCTAGATGCTGAACAGTATCAGATACGCCTGCTTGCAGAATACAAGGCAAAACTAAGCATCGATGGACTATGTGTAGACAGGGAGTACGTTATATAACGTACTCCCTGGTGTAGACGATCCTTTATCAGTGAAAAGTGGACGGATCGGTGAGAAGGAAGGTATGATGAAATGGTCGGCTGTTTACATCATGGACATTTCAGAGTATTTAAATACGAAAAACAGTGAACATTTGATGAAGCGACTAATGAATGAATATAAAGAGGGAAAAGCCTTTCGATACTTCTCTGGTGACTGGGTCAAGGAGATACTTTATCATGACATTGAATCCAGCGAATACTGCATGGTCAAATCTAAGGTGACCCCGTCTCAAGCCATAAACAACAAAGCGTATGAAGTGTGGCTTATACTGAAAAAAGACTCTGGAGATGTTCCAGGTGGACAGGTAGTACAGGCATATTGTTCCTGTACAGCCGGTATGTTGGGCTCCTGTAACCATATAGCAGGGGTTTTGTTTAGGATGGAGCAGGCGGTAAAGACAGGAATGACCAGACCGACATGTACAAGTAAAACCTGTGAATGGACTATCCCAAAAAAGAAAACGTCAATAAAGCCTGGTAAAGTGGCTGATTTCCTTTGGAAAAAATCCCACTATACTAAGCTTCCCATTGATATAGAGAAGGAAAACGAAAAGTCGACCAAGAAAAAGAGCTTTACACCTCTAAATAAAAGTCAGCAAACAAATTTGCAAGATAAAAATCAAACTAGAACAGACTTGCATTCATTGTTAAAGAATCATATACCAGATTCGTGTTTTTCCCTGAACATGGATAAGAGACGAATTAATGTGTCTGTAGAGAAAGCTACTCCGTTACCATCAAATTTAATTGAACTCGGTAAACAAGTGCCAAAAGATGGACTAAGTCGAGAAGAGAGAAGGAACTGTTTTTGACGAAAATTGAAATGAATGCCGAACAACTCTCTTTGGTAAACACAGCTACTGTGACCCAAAGTCATTCAGATGAATGGAAAGACCACCGTAGAGGACGCATTACAGCTAGTCTCTTTCACCGGGTGTGCTGTCGAACAAAATCTCTAAGAAAAAGCACAGAGGAAGATGCTACTTCCGTGATTAATGCTGTTATGGGTACGGCCCAGTGTATACAGACAAAGGCGATGAAACATGGCATTTCTTCAGAACCAATTGTCAAACGGGCATATAGTGCCATGATGAAAACTGAACACAAACAGTTCAATTGTGAAGATTCTGGGATGGTTATTTTTAAAGAAAAACAGTTCATTTCTGCAAGTCCAGATTTGCTTGTTAAATGTAAGTGCTGTGGCGAAGGCCTATGTGAAATTAAATGCCCAGAATCGGTCAAAGACCAGAAACCATCTCCAGATAATATTCCGTATCTCATAATTTTAAAAGATAAAAGTGTATCATTGAAAAAAAATCACCCTTATTTTTATCAAATACAGGGACAAATGGGCATTACTGGGAGACAGTACTGTGTTTTTTTTGTTTTTACCTTTCATGGCCATATGTGTATAAGAATACCTTTTGATAAGATTTTTTTTTTGGAAATAATCAAAGACCTTTCCTGGTTTTGAGAAAAGTTTGTTATTGATAAACTGTTAAATTCAGAAGAAAAAACTGATGGAAAAAGACATGCAGATGAATCAGTGAAAAAAATAAAGTTTACACATACATAAAACTCCATAAAAATGGGTAGACACGATATAAATGACTTTACCAGCCAGGCCAAATCTCAGAACTGTTTCGTCAAATTGAGAGTTACCAGCTCGTATTTCATTTTACGCATATTCAACCACAGGTAGTTTAAGAACATGAATACACCTATACTTTTAACTGGCACATATACATTATTATTTAACTTGGATAGAATGTTGATAAATGGTTATGAAGTGTAATTTTGCCATTGTCAGGTTAGTTTCTTTAACAGCTAGGCAAAGTTTACACATAAGACAAACTCCAGACAAAAAAATCTTAAAATTAAGTAATGTTAAATACAGACATGAATTGCTAACGAGGTTGGCATCTCTATATTTGCAACATGTTTATGCATTAAATAATATATATATATTTATTTTTATTTGCTATAAAAAAAATATTTGTTAAAAAAAATGCTGTTTTAGTAGTTTGTTTGTCCACACTCTAAGGTAATAATTGTATTTAAAAGGCTGGTGTGGCCCAGTTGATAGACTTATTAGGATGCTGACCTTATAAACAAGGGACAGGGTTCAAGCTCTGCCTGTGCTAATAAGTATTGAGTGTCTTCTCCGATGCGGACGTAGATCAGGAGAAATATTAGAGCATATCCTACAAACATGAATCATTGATATGTGTAAGAGTAGGGAAAGTTCCCTGATTTCTATCCGTAAGAATCTCAGTGTGCCTTTGACATTTTCTCACTTTCTCACAAGTTGAACTCCCAGTGGGATTCGAACATGCAGCGGTGAAAGGCGAGACGTTTTTTTACCATCCCGGCCACAGTTGCGCTTATAATCGATGCTGGGCAAGAAGTAGAAAAAAATAAGAAATAAAACTAATATACAGCAGAAATAACATTTTATTATATACTTCCCAGTGAAATAGTGGATTGTATGGTTATAATAAACCTTATATTCTCATTGTTTATATGTTCACAGTGAGCATATAAGAACTTTTCTCACTGCCGGAAAACATGGAACTACATTTTTTCTACATTTGCTTATAACAGTCATAATTTGTGTCAATGTTAAGAACTATATTCTATGCACACTAAATATATGTAAATTGCCTCACGTGCTGGCGTTACTATATTGATCCGCGACTACGTTAAAATTGGAACGAAACGTATACAATTTTCTGTTTGGAACAAATATGTAGTGTTGCATGATAAAAAGTATATAATAAATTTGAATAAGTGTTGGTTTGTCGTGAATATAGGATTTTTTTTAATCTCAAAGTGAGAAAACTTATATTTTCACTCGTGCTAAAACACCAGTGAAAATATAAGTTTTCTCACTTCTCGATGAAAATAAATCCTATATTTACGACAAACCATGACCAATATCCTCTATTTATTACTGCAGCGATAATAAGCATAGCTCGTGAAAATATAATGAACATTATATAGCAGTGCATGTATCACATTTATTTGTATATAGGTTCTTTGGTGTTGCAGATGCCACTGCATGTTTGTACAATATCATCTACATGTGGAATGAGAGATATAGGTAGTTCATTTTGAATAATTCTAAAAGTTTTTAAACGGCGAATCACTTGTTCAATTATTATGCGAGAGTTGGCAATTTTTTTGGTTTTCCGTACGTCTGCTCCACACATTTGTGCTTTTCCTCTGCGTCCGGGTGGTACATATAGTGTTAAATTGCGCGCCGCACATTCCTCAGAGATGTTGAATCCTTTGTCAGCCATTATAACAGAATATGGCGGTATATCATCTAAGAATCCGCAATCCATTGTTAATGCCTTATCGGAAATCCTGCCTGTATATGCGGGTGAAACATAAATAATTGAACTGTTCGGTGCCCAGACTACCAACAACTTCATGGTGTTGTGGTGCTTATAGTCGCTCCATGTGGCACTCTGCAGTTCAAGGTCTTTAGGTGTTTCTATAAAAAATTCTGTGCAGTCAATTATTGAATGTAGGTCAGACATCTCACGGAATTTATTTGGTTTTGTAGCGATTAGGGTCTCTTCATCAGGAATGTAAACCATCGACCCAAACACTTGTGAGCAAGCCCGTAACCAAGTTAAAAAAATGCGTGCACACAGAGATTCCGAAATGTCAAATCGTCCTGCAAGATCCTTCCCTAAAAGACCTAGTCTCAATCGCATTAAAGTTAGTAAAAATTCTGCTTGTGAAGAAAGTTTCCGTTTTGGACCGAATCTGTTGGGCTCTTTGACAAATTTTCGAACATTGGATTTAATACCCTTCACACCCAGCCATCGTCGGTTGACCATTGGAGCAATATAGTATGTAAGCTTTTAAAAACTGTTTTGGACTTGAGACCAGTGAAGAAATTTACATCATCATCACACTGTAGTAGATTGTCGACATACTTTTTACTTCGTAAGTTGTTCACCTCTGCTTTTAGTCTCCTGTTCTCTGCAAGGACAGCTTGCAAATGCACGTTAAGCTCTTTCATGCTTTTTAGTAAGTACATCAGAACCAGCACATATCCATTGGCCATGGGAAGAATGTGTTCGACGATTCAAGATTTTCAATGGGTGGGTCTGGATAAAAAGGATAAGCTGTATATACTTCACCATCTGTGTTGGGAATTTCTTTGTAAAACACTGATAATATTCTCTTCACCCTGGATTCATAACCTTCATAACCGAGTCTAAGGGTTGGGAGAGGATTTTGAAGTGTGGGTTCATCTTCTACAAAGTGTAGACTACATACTCTTGAATCTTTTGAAGGAGACCATAGTTTGTTTCCACTACTTCTGCCGATCAGTTGCTTCCAACGTTCTCGTCTCTCGGGATTCTTTTTCTTTGTTGGAAAGGTGAAAAGCCTGCAGAGAAACATGAGAACATACTTTTAGATTTTGATTTTATTAAACTGATCTAGTCAATAAACAAACAAAGACTATAAACGTTAAAACCTTTCATTCAAGATGTGAAGTTTATCCTTATTAGAAATAAGTATACTATTATAAAATGCAGAGAGTTTCGAAAAATCATACAAAACAATGACAAAAAACACAAACAAGGACTTTAACTACGTTATAATGTAATCTATTCCACGAAAAAATACACTGAACCTTTTTACTTCCGCATTACCCCACCCACCGACGCTACATTATGAACGTGTACAATCTTCCAGACAATTACCTGAAAGGTGGATCACATTTGCAGTGTTTTTCTTTGTGAAGGCATCCACATTCACTGCACAGTTGATCTTTCCATTTTTTCAACCAATACGCCCCATTAGAACAATTGTTCACGGCACAGGTCAGTGCCATTGTATGTTCGACACGCAGTTTCCAAGAATTCTTACTCGCATTTCAAGAACGTTAACTCTGGATAGATTTTCATAATGCGCATGCGCACTTCGGAACTGTGCATCGGTGTATTCATACCCTAAGGTCACGCTAATGTTTACAAATAAATATCGGCAAATGTCGCAACTCAGGGTAAGTAAAAAAAAAAATTCTATATAAATACATAAAAACATCACAATGTGTAAATTTTCCCCACCCCATTACCAACAAAAGAACCCATACCACTTTGTAAAATAAGTTTATAAACTTTGGGGCTCCGTCAAATCTTCGTCTGCTTGCTGATACTTGTTGTGGTTACGTAACGACGCTATTTTGCGAACAGGGCACCTGCCAACAGCGCAAATAAATTAAGGGGAACTAATAAAGTAGCTCTGCTATGCTTTTTCCTAATTGGTTTGTAGGCGCACATATTGAGGGGTGCAAGACACTTTGTTTTGTTTTTTGGGGAAAGTGACGCCCTTAATGGTTTATTCTCTTACTGCTCTGGCTTCTGCCAAGTCATTGAGTACCTTCATTGTGGCTTTCTAGGCTATTGTTTTTTTGTATTGTATTTACACGAGCATATTTGTGTTTTACTTATATTGCCTATTGATGCTGCCTTGTGTGTTAGAGATTAGGTCATGGCGGGGATTTCGTTATTTACACTGTCCTGTTTTAATGGGATGACAGTAGGGTAAGTGTGAGGTTTGGTGCACCCTAGAACCGGTTTAAACCCCCAGTGGCCTACTTTGCCACTGACCGTTCCAAGGCGGTAGCCCTATTGTCAACCCTTTTGTGTTTGTGATATCCTTTGCATTTGTTATTGCTTTTGCCTTCTTGTTTGCGTGTTTGTTTCTGAGTTTTGTGGTTGACTGTCCTCCTTGAATGGTACTTTCCCTGTCCGATCTTTTTATATTTCATTCTGTCCACATTGGACGCACCTTAAGTACTGCTGTAATGTTACAGTTTTGAGGCGTGACTCTCTTTTCAGATGTCCACACTGCCTTATAAAGGTCTAACTGATTGTACAAAAGTTAAAAAAATAAAGAAAACAAAAGTGTTGAGTGATGAATTGATGTAACTTGCGTGATCATTAAAAGAAACTGTTGAATTTCAGCATATAGTTGTAGTTTTATTTGTAGATATACCCAATTTATTTTATTTATATGTTTTTGCAATAAATAAACTCTAGTCAAGGCCTTCACTGTTTACCGCGATATTAGAGTACTCTCCCCTGACAACAGTAAAAATACAAGGACAGAACTAATTTTAGATAAATGTTGTATTATCATTTATTTAAACTGCAAACAGTAAGTACCGCGATATAAGGGAACACCATCCTATAGCTATTTCCAAATCAAATAGAATAGTTTCGCATTAACAAATTTAATACATTTTAGTGCCAAACTATTCTAAGTGACATTTTATAACGGTTTGTCTATTTAAACATAAGGACATGCTTATTATGTAGAACAAATATGAATATACGCATTATCAATATTAGGGATATATATGCATTTAATAAAAGAGCGTTTTGCGTTAAACCCTTGATTTGCTGTTGTAGATTACTGTTCATGCTGATGACTACTGATTATAGTATAAGTTCATCTTTGGTATTGTGCATCATTAAGCATGGGGTGGTTGCAGTCTATGGATTGTATATTGGTTACGTGTATATATATTACAATTAGAAAAAAACCAATATACTTCTTGTCTTCATTTCTCATGACGAATTCCTGATGTTCAGATATGATATAAGAATGCAAGGGTAAAACATTGTATCTGTCAGCGAGATAGTGTAGATAATAACATTAGGGGCTGGTGCCAGTCTACGTCAAGACTAGTATAGTGTTAATCTAGAGTGGTTTCCCTTCTTGTATCATGAAGACTTGATATGTGAATACTGTTTATACCGGGTTCATACTTTTTTCGGTAATTCAAAATACACATTAACAAATAGTGCTTGTAAAAACATCTCTTCGACTAAGATAAAGCACCTCTGAATTAAACATGTCGTCACTTTTCTACCCAGAAAGAAAAAGGTGGTCTGCCTCCACCACAAAAATTCGACCGTCATATAATACCTTACAATTGTTGAAAATGACGTAAAACACCAAACAAACAAACAAACAAATACTTGAGCCTCTCGTAAATGTAAATACATAGTGTATAAATCAGTCAAACATAAATGCATAGCTGTATAAATCAATCAAACATAAATGCATAGCTGTATAAATCAATCAAAAATAAATGCATATCTGTATAAATCAATCAGACATAAATACATAGCTGTATAAATCAATCAGACATAAATGCATAGCTGTATAAATCAATCAAACGTAAATGCATAGTGTATAAATCAATCAAACATAAATGCATAGCTGTATAAATCAATCGATCATAAATGCATAGCTGTATAAATCGACCAAACAGAAATGCATAGCTGTATAAATCAATCGATCATAAATGCATAGCTGTACTAATCAACCAAACAGAAATGCATAGCTGTATAAATCAATCGATCATGAATGCATAGTGTATAAATCAATCAAACATACATGCATAGTGTGGAAATCAATCAGCCATAAATGCATAGTGTATAAATCAGCCAAACAGAAATTAATAGCTGTATAAATCAATCAAACAGAAATGCATAGCTGTATAAATCAATAGATCATCAATGCATAGCTGTATAAATCAATCAAATATAAATGCATAATGTATAAATCAATCGGTCATAAATCCATAGCTGTATAAATCAATCAAATATAAATGCATAATGTATAAATCAATCGAACATAAATGTATAGCAGTACAAATTAATAAAACATAAATGCATAGTGTATAAATCAATAAAACATCAATACATAGTGTATAAATCCACCAAACAAAAATGCATAGCTGTATAAATCAATCGATCATAAATGCATAGCAGTATATATCAACCAAACATAAATGCATAGCTGTATAAATCAGTCGATCATAAATGCACAGTGTATAAATCAATCAAACATAAATGCATAGTGTATAAATCAATCAAACATAAATGCATAGTGTGTAAATCAACCAAACATAAATGCATAGTGTATAAATCAACCAAGGATAAATGCATAGCTATATAAATCAATCAAACATAAATGCATAGCTGTATAAATCAATAAAACATAAATACATAGTGTATAAATCAATCATATATAAATGCATAGCTGTATAAATCAATCGAGCATAAATGCATAGCTATATAAATCAATCAAAAATAAATGCATAGCTGTATAAATCAATCAAACATCCCTTTAATGAAATTCTAATGTGTTTGTTCATTATGAAACAAGCTACATAATACAAGTTCAGTATTAGACATACTCTACTGGCCACTACTTGAAACACGCATAATCAGGCATGGCCCATACTCGATTGGCAACTACTAGAAACACGCAGAATCAGTCATGGCCCATACTCGATTGGCAACTACTAGAAACACGCAGAATCAGTCATGGCCCATACTCGATTGACCATTACTAGAAACACGCAGAATCAGATTCAGACGAATATTGTTCTTAAAGGCATACATCATATAGTTCACGTTTATACATAAAACCTTATAAGGACTCAGGAACAAGACACCGTAACATAAATGTTCAAACTAGTCGGGCTTCAAACACACCTATACCAACCTATACCAACAAAAACTCACATAAATACTAGTTTCACACTAGAACAGTTGTCCAATGGGGTCAGCTACTCACAGCAATCACCTCGGCCAGCAATGGGGGTGCGTTTAAACTCCTTATCCCTGTGACTGTACTCAAACTGATTTACTATCAAAAATTAGTTGGCATATGTACAGCAATTTAAAATAACATTGTAATATAACAATCCATGTTTGAGATCACAGATATATATTGTAAAGCACTGTACAACCCGGCGTACAAGAAATGAGCTTCTGAATCAGTAACTGAAGGATAAAATAATAAGAAGAAACTTATAGAATTCATACTCAGTGAAGCGAATAACAGTGTTACCATGATGTTGATGTGGAAAACCGGAGATCGCGGGGGAAGCTCATATGTCCGTGCACTCACGTACAAAACCGAGACGGTGAATCGAATTAATGTTTCGTTGTGAGCGAGTTCGTCAACAACTGTGCTACGAGGACACGTAGTAGGACCCGATGACTGATAATCGAACTTTACGTGCTTTGCTAATGTGTTATAATATCTGTCGGGTTTATTGCACTAAAACCTATTTAATTTTTTGCAATTTTTTGTGACCAAACATTTCACTTTTGTTTTATCAAGCGGAACCAAAGACTCGATCGCCAATGACAATGGATTCGCAAAATTGATCTTGACATGCATTTTATTATAATGCCATCTGTAAAATGTGAGTTTGATAAACTGATTTAAACGCGTTCTTCATTTAGGGAAGCACACATGTTCACCTATTTCTTTCAGTCTACTAGGCGTTGATTAATGTTATAACACTGCCATGTTAAACGTGGGTTTACTATTCTAAAGCGTTTCGTAAAAGTTATTGAATGAACACTATTATGTTCATTGGTATCTCTACAAAATGACAGACTGCATCCAGTATACCGGTCTTAAATGAAATGTGCTTTTGACTTTTCAAAGGCAAATATAGAATAACAACTGCTACATATGGTGTACGATCAGGGTCAAAAGCACCTGTTCAAGGCAGAAATTCAATCAATGACAACTAAACTGGAAAAATTGCAAATAAAAAACCAAAACAGTCAAATGTTAATAGAACTGAGAAATGCGAGAAAACAAATACATCTGTTAGAAGACACACTTGGTAAAGTAGAGTCAGATAATAAAATCAGGAGGTACGCATTTACTAAAATGGAACAGTCTAACGCTGTGGAAAGAAATAAGAATGTATTAGGACAGTTAGTGATGTTACCTGAACATGTTGCAGACATTGACACTTCTTCTTCCTGCATCACGGGATCATGCCTACTATCCGACAACCAACTCGTCATTGCTGACTTTAACAACAAGAAGGTCAAACTAGTGGACATAAAACAAAACAAGGTAACGTCTGAAGTACAAATGACATCTCACCCATGGGACGTTACTATGATCGACAACAGTCAAGTAGCCGTGACAGTCCCTGTGGAGAATAAGATCCAGATCCTGTCTACAACTTCATCCTCCTTGTCCAAGGGTCGAGAGATAAAGACAAATGGTGACTGTAGGGGACTTGTACACACTGACGGGACACTTATAGTGACGTTTCAGAACCCAGGTAAAGTTGAAATGATGGACATGAACGGGTCTGTTTTGAGAAGTCTAAATACAGATTCCAACGGTGCACAACTGTTTGTTAATCCGTACTACATAGCCATCAGCCCAGATACGACGGTCATGTACGTGTCTGATTACAGCAAACACATAGTGACGTGTATGGCGATGGACGGTACCGTGAAGGCAGTCTACAAGGATGATAACCTGCAGTACCCAGAAGGTCTGGCTATAGACAGGACAGGGACAGTGTATGTATGTGGCTACAGTTCCAGTAACGTGCATCGGATAACAGCCGAGTGTTCCAAGATACAGATACTACTGGGACAGGAACATGGAGTGAATAATCCATACTCAATTACATACTCTGATAGTGAGGACAGACTATATGTGGGAATGAAGTGTAACATTTTGAAAGTGTTTGTTGTCAAATAAACCCAAGGGTTATGTTGCCATTTATAGATTTACTTAACTTGCATACAACAGGTGTTCATCTTCTAACGTAACACTTTCATTTTGTAACGGTATTGAATATCATGACATTCTCCCCGAATATGTTCTATTTAATGTGTCGTCAAATGATTCCTTCGATATAAAACATTATAACATGGACTAGTATACTAGTATATTTTTCTAAATCCGTGTTTTTGAAAAAGGGTAGAAAATAATGTTTTTAAGAAAATATCTTCAATTATAAAAATAACTGCAATATAAATTTAAAAAAACAAAACTGCTTGTAAATTGTCTAATATGTCCATCTGTGAACATAAAAAGTACAATAAGCATTTTGTTTGCTATTTGTCGTTTTTCACAATTTCAGCGAACATTAACATTAAGTTCAATACCTTGAAAACGATTCAATTGATGAAACCTTCTAGTTCGAAACATCATCTGCAGGCATTACGATTATTTCCACCTCTATAAGAATAAGTTTCATTAACCTACTTTCTTATAAGAAACAAATGGAAAAAAAGGAAACTTCAATATTTAGGGGCAAAAAACATTTGCAATTAAGGAGGACTTTTTTTGACCAAAGATATCTGCATATGCCAGAGGCGTAGCTGACCTGAAATGCATATATAGGCCCAACAAACTAGGAAGGTCCGGGGACATGCTCCCCTTGTGTGTTATTTTAAACTTAGCTAGGTAATGGACTAGGCAATATTTATCGTGGGGTTGGGACCGGTGCAAATAGAATCAAAGTACCGAAGGTAATGAGAGCATGGTGAACTATGATTTGTGCATCCTTGTAATTAAAGGTTTCTTTCCAATCACGCATGACATGGATGGACTGAACATGTGTCAACTCTTTTTAATAATAATACATCATTGCACGTAATAATACATCAATGCATTGTTTAATGTATCTGGAAGTAAGGCGATTAAAACAAGATAAGGTAAGGTATATACAGGAATCAAGAAGGGAACAAAAGGAATGATTGGTTATAATGAAAATTAATCTCCGAAACGCTTCATCATATCTGAACCATATCTTCACAGGTGTTAAAGTGTTTCAAAAAACATCACCTGTCATCACCTGTCAAATTTTGAGTCATTATAATTGAATATAGCGTCAAAAAGGTCAATACAGCTAATTTTGCCTATTCAACGGGAGGTAATTCATAGACCCTTTGACCAACATAGCTGAATTAGAATAGGAAGAAACCTTGCATGTATATCGACCTACTAGGCAAATATGATTAAAATCAAATGAACACGAGTGTAGTTTGAAAGACAGCCATATCCCCCGCTGCATCAAAGATTTATAATATAAATATTTAAACATGGAATGTCACTGTAAAGTGACAAATTCTCCCTGAATTTTCCTTGTTCCAAAAAGTGTGACCTTCAACTAAAAGAACATATGTTTTACCCAAAACTTTTGCAGTAGAGACATACAGACTACACATATACAAAACATAACTTATAAATATTCGTGCTCATTTGATTTTAATTTCACAACTCGGAGTATCCCTGGTCTCGCGATACCGTTGTTATTTAAACATGTATGTGAACCTGATGTGAAGGCCCGGGCCTTTTGGTCTAATAGGTAGCTACGCTACTGAGAATGTCACGATTCATATCCCTAATTGTAATTTTTACGTGGACTTTTTTTTTTAAGTCAACAAATCGTTTGTTGACAATAATCACCAAAGTCACGGTAAATTCCGTTTACTACCTTAGGCCTAAACAAGAAAGTGTTTTGTTTCCTGTCATCCAACCGAATCGCCGTTTTTACTCCCGATACAACAACTTGTTACCCCTTTATTGTTTTGTGTTTATTTTTTAAACATATGTTTGTGTTTTGGCCTTAACAGAATATAATTCAATCAGTTGTGCGTTTAATTTGAAAATAGTAATAAAAGTTAACATATTTGTGTTTACATCTACTCATGTTTTTGTAAGGTATATCTCTCAATGCTACAGTCATACGAGTCCCGCTTGTGCCACGTTTGCACATTAAAGAATGTTTGACAGCTACTCACTAACGCGCGGCAGGACTGTGGTTCTACGAGTTTGTTTCAAAACAGATGAGGTCTACCTCTATCAAATCGACGAATAGATAAAAGTCGTAAACTCTTTTAAAAATTTCCCCACTCTCCACACACACACACATACACACACAATTTGTTTTTCGACTTAAGTCTTAAAGGGAGTACATCAGGCTTTTTATTGGGGTCTAGGTGTCCATTTAAAATTGATAAATATTGATATTTTTTATTCTACAGGACCATAATATAATGAGCCTACAAAATCTTTTATTTGCAAAGAAATTCATTCTTCACAGTAATACGTGCTATCCTAGGTGACGCACCAGGGTTAATTTCAGCATATTACGTGCGATTCCACCCTAGCTATACTTTAGACATTAACAAAATGGTTCTAGCTTCTAGCTTCACATTTTGATTGATAGTGTTTTATATCGTGAACTGGAACAATTTTATAATTTATGATGTTTCTAGAAAATCCTGATGTACCCTGTTTAAGACCATTTGGCATGAATTAAACAAACTTTTTTACATAACAAAATATATAATCAGAATAAAAAAGTGTGTCCTGCTCAGATTCGAGCCCATCCCGCTCGCTTTATAATTTTCTGGGACTGCCGGTCTCCCGACAAACAATCCATTACATATTTTGATGAACTATAATAGGACTTATTCTAAAACCGGAGTGCCCGAATAGACCCGAAGTCTAAAAATAGGCACTCAGGATCAAATGACGTCATATATACCCAGTCAGATATTGCTGATTTGCATTCGGTCTAGACGACACGACTGGCAAAAAGCTTATGCGATAACCACTACTGACCAAACCTATTAAATATTATATGAAGACTATAAAGGCCATGTATATTTCTTAAATATATAAATCCAAGAAAGATGGAAGATATGCGTTTGGGTGTTGCAAGAGAAATAAATTATAAAATTAACTAGTTACAAATCTCAATACATTATCCTGGGAGAACAATACAGCGTAAGTCTTCTTTTTCAGGCAATGCGTTGATTCATCAGTGAGGCTGTAAGTAGGATTCGTGAAAAAACATGGTTACTAAAGCTTGGTGAACAAGTTCACCCCATGCTAAAAATTATATAAAATATAATGTACGTCTCATGGCAAGCAAACGGAAAAAAGGTATTGTCCCATGGTTTGTCGCGACAAAAAAGAAAACCTGTCCCATGCTATTTTGCACCGGTCCCAACGCCCAGATAAATATTGCCTGGCGCCTAATGGTGCGTTTTGGCGTATCTGAAAGCACATTTGTATGGTATTCAAAGAAACGTTTTTCAAATTGAGAAGTAACATTTGACAAAGTTTGACAAAGTTTGACAAAGTTAAATAACCTACACTTTAAAATATAATAAGAAACAAATGTTGACCCTTAAACCCCACACCTCATGGCGCTCCTCTCCCCAGTCATCTCCCCCACATCCTACGGCTTGCGTTTTTGGCCTTTTTTTATATTTTTCATTTTTCAAATTTATGTTTAGGCTCGGACTTATATGGTCTAATAGTAGCTACGCCGATGTATGGTGTGTGATAATATAGCAACAATAACTATTCATTTTTATGTTTGACAAAATATGAATAAATGCTCATTTTAGTTACTTTATAAAATCTTCAGGTAAAACTCAAGCAAACTGCCTATTACCTGTCAATTTCTTAATGTTGCGATAAAATTTGCACTTTTAATTCAACATTTATATTTTTGCCTTAAAATGAAACATATGATCATAAATTGCAAACACAGTTTTAAACAGTTACATGTATTTAGTGAAATTATTTGGTTTAAAGGGATATTGTCCTTAAGTAAGCAGATATAAGCATAGCCAAACAGCTGTCTAATTCGTATTAAGTGAAATGTTTACATGAAAACATCAGCATAGACCCAAATAGGTCTGTAATAATACATTCGTGAGTTTGAAAACATACCACAAATGATTTATTATTTGTAAACAATTTGGTACCCACATTATTGACATGTTCTGCTGATCACTTAACATTAGGTTTTGTATATAGTATGTATTACGCAATACATCTAGCCCGTTTAGCATGTTTAGCTCAGCTGGGAGCTAGCACGACTGTTGCGAAAAGAAATATAAAAAGATCGGACAGGGAAAGTAGCATTCAAGGAGGATAGTCAACCACAAAACACAGAAACAAACACGCAAACAGACAAACAAGAAGGCAAAAGCAATAATAAATGCAAACGACATCACAAACACAAAAGGGTTGACAATAGGGCTACCGCCTTGGAACGGTCAGTGGCAAAGTAGGCCACTGGGGGTTTAAACCGGTTCTATGGTGCACCAAACCTCACACTTACCCTACTATCATCCCATTAAAACAGGACATTGTAAATAAAGAAATCCCCGCCATGATCTAATCTCTAACCAACAAGGCAGCATCAATAGGCAATATAAGTAAAACACAAATATGCTCGTGTAAATATAATACAAAAAACAATAGCCTAGAAAGCCACAATGAAGGTACTCAATGACTTTGCAGAAGCCAGAGCAGTAAGAGAATAAACCATTAAGGGCACGACAAAAAAGATCATGGACAAACATCAGACGCCACCGTCGAAATGGGCTTTAGGTAGGCGTCTTCATAGGGTCCACAGCCTGTCTGGTCATCGTACAATTAAAGAGGAAAGCATAGTGGCGAACTGTAAAAGGGTCCACCACCAAGCATGCAGTACGTTGCAAAATGATATGGTCATAACCTCTTTTGATAAACTTTTTAACAAGTTTAACAAAGATAGTATGAAAGTGATAATGACCTAGAATCTTACGAAGTTTATAAATCACATCACAATAGAAGTCAGGTTGTGATAGTCCTTGTCGTAGAAGAGTCCTTAGATTACTTTTATATTTGGAAAGAAGATCAGCGTTACGATAATAAAATTTTGCAAAGGTTTTACGAAGTTTATGGTAACGGTAACCCTGATTGAGTAACTTTTTAGTTATACAAAGATTACGAATATTAAAGTCCTCAACTCGAGTACAAGCTCTAGAAAAACGAATAAGTTGCGACACATACACCCCATAAGAAGTTGCTCGGGGAACATCCCCATCCAAGTGGGGATAATTAATGTCAAAATTAAAATCATCTCTTGTCATAGATTTTGCTAATTATTTTACCATTTTCAATCGAGAGATCTAAATCAAGAAAAGAAGCGTTATTGTCAGATATATTTGCTTTGTTAAGCTGAAGTTCTTTAGGATAGATATAATTATCCATGATTTATGTCACCGATTGTATTGAACAAATTGTTTTGCCTCGCTAGGTTTCTTTGTGGTAACATGTAACCTAGACTCTTTATAAATTGCATAACGCGCGTAATGTTATGTAACGGCTCATAAACACATTATATGTTATTTAGAGCCGTCCCAGAGAGAGGGGAAAGATATATAGGAATCTGGTAACCTGTCATCCTCTTACTATCGAATAAATTCCTATAGTTCATTAACATGCTGGGAGGGTAGACTGCGATACACTGCCCCACTCGGATTTCATCCACATCCGAAGGACGAGGCTAATTGAAAATGTCTTACTCAAAAGCTTACCGACAAACTCTGTGGGCTGCGAGATTTTAAACCAGTTCCTGTGGTTACAAATCTCATCTTGTTGTCGCAAGTCGAAAATGTAAATATTGTTTTAACGATATATTTGCATTTGCTGTGAAACTGTGATGAAACAAAGATGGCTGATGCCCTATGCAGTTTATTGTTTGTTTTATTAGCTGTTAATGTTTTCATTATAATCAATATTGTATTATTCCAGTTGGTGCTAGTACATCTGAAACAAACAAGAAATATCACTATAAGTGATAAATGCCCCTGAAGTGTCCTTTGACGTCTAAATATGACCTTGACCTTGGAGCTATGGACCTGGATTTTGTGCACGACACGTGGTTTGGTTGTGGTGAGCACTTGTGCCAAGTTATTTGAAAATCCGTCCAGGCATGCAAAGGTTATTGACCGGACACGATTTGAATTTTGACCTCTAAGTGTGACCTTGACCTTGGGGCCACAGACCTGGATTTTGTGCGCGACACATCGTCTTGTTGTGGTGAGCACTTGTGCCAAGTTATTTGAAAATCCGTCTATGAATGCCAGAGTTATTGACCGAACACAATTTGACTTTTGACCTCCAAGCGTGACCTTGACCTTGAATACCTGGGTTTTGCGCTTGACACATCGTCTTGCTATGATGATCACTTGTGCCAAGTTATTTAAAAATCACTGTAGTGGTTGTGACGTTACGGTCCGGACACGAAATTGCGTACCTGTTTTTGACCTATGAACTTCAAGTGTGACCTTGACCTTTAAGGTACGGACCTGGATTTTGCGCGCGACACATCGTCTTGCTATGGTGATCACTCGTGCCAAGTTATTTAAAAATCCCTGCAGGGGTTGTGACGTTACGGTTCGGATACGAAATTGCGTACCTGTTTTTGACATATGAACTTCAAGTGTGACCTTGACCTTTGAGGTATGGACCTGGGTTTTGTACGCGACACATCGTCTTGTTAAGGTGATCACTAGTGCCAAGTTAATTAAAAATCCATGCAGGTGTTTTGAAGGTACAGTCTGGACACGAACTGCGGAATGACGGAATCCGGACAGACAGACAGACAGAACTTTAACTTGGTCATTTTGAAAGATTAGTTTTCAACTCGATAAAAGTGGTCTGTTAAGAGTGTTCTGCGATAGTTTAAAGTGGGTAATGACTGATTTCAACAAAAAACATGTATTCATGTTCATTCTGTACAGGAGTAAAATCTTGTCCTGTTAATAGTACCTGTCAATGATTCTAAGTAAAAAAGACACATTGAAAAGTGTTCTGTGGTAGAATTAAAGTAGGTTATGACCATGGTTAAAACAAAAATATAATTTTAATTTGGCATTTTGGGAGATTTCTTCACTGTCTGGGTGAAACGAGGAAACCTATTATAGTGTTGTGTTGTATTGTATTTGGGGTCAGTAGCTCAATTCAAGGTCCCGATGACCTTATATGGAAATATAATTTTCTTCTTTTGAAGAATGAATTAGAAGTAAATCAATTACCCTTGAATGAGTATTCTCGTGCAATAATTGAGCGGCAAGTCATTCATCTTTGGGAAAACGACGACTGACACGTTTAGTTGTTTAGTTTATGATTCAAGTTATATCTCAAAATAGACGTTGTATGCGTCTGTAAAACTTATTATGAATAATAGTGTTTTTTTCATTGTCATGATTTAAGATAATTTATATACTTTGAACGTCATTATGATTGTTTGTGCACAATGTTGTTCATTCAGTGATAACATGTACGATATATTTGGATTACTTCAAAGAATAATTGACAATTTTATTTGAGTTTAATTATGTGATATTTAAGAAATGCTGTTGTATCAATTGAACACTCAAGTGCTCTATGTCATAGTTGGTCACCCAAGTGCTCTATGCCGCAGTTGGTCACCCAAGTGCTCTATGCCATATTTGGTCGCCAAAGTGCTCTATGCCACAGTTGGTTATCCAAGTGCTGTGTCCCACAGTTGGTCACCCAAGTGTTCTTTGTCAAATTACAATTTGAAATTCTGAAGTTAGTACTGTGTTTGTTGTTTCTTGAGTCTATTGTTTTTTGGGGTCAGTCGATTAAGGTCAATGTCGCTTTAACCTACACTGATGACACTGTATATAAATGCATATAGTCCTTGGCGAGAAGAGGAACCCTATTGCTTTTCGGGTTAGTAAGTCTAAAGTCAAATTCCACATGACCTCTATGAACAAAGGCATTTGACATGATAGCTCCGTAAGTACTACACCCACACTTATGGAATGGTATAGGTGCATTGACTTTGCTGAGATTATTGCTTGTGGGTTCAGTAGGTCATCAGAGTCACATTGACCTCACACTGACCAAATCCTGAGATATATTTTCCCCATTGTTACTTACCCACCTTACTTGTAACTGTTAGACTGATAACTCCCATTAAATATGAGGTCAGTAGGTCAATGGTTAAGGTCACAGTAACCGGATCATGAATAACGCCTTCTGCACTGTAATTACAACCTTGAAACTGTATACAAATAGTATAATAGGTCAAATGTCAAGGTCACTGATGATTTATCGTGAACAATTCCTTTCCAGCTGTTATTTATGACCTGTTTGACCTACAATGTTAAAATTTGATACAAATAGTCCTTTTGGTTGAACAACAATCACAATCAGTCTTTTTGTCAGAAGGTCAACGTACTATTTACACCTAGGAAATGCTTTTGACATAACATCTTACAAAAAAGGCTTATAATGCCCTTGTTAAGCGGTGCTTTTGTTGATAATGGAATAAATATAAGTTGGGTTCAAATAAATTATGAAAAAGGAAATGTTAGTTTTGAAATAGTTTTATTTACATACTTTCTATTTGTCAAAATATCTATTCACCATTAAAACATTTCAAAATTAAAATATCTGATAATTACTCAAATATATAAACTAATATAATTATTAAATACACGTCTTCTGGATTTTTTACTTAATGGAATTCGGAATAGAATGAATGATGTTTTAGTATTTTAGCAGCTGAGGTCATATCGGGTTGGAATTGGGAATGGTGATGAGCAATCCATGTGGCAATTATGGAGATGAAGATGACTACTGGAAATGAGTATCATGTTCTCCATCCCCAATCAACTCGTAAGCATGGTATTCATATTATTATTATTGAACATATGCAATGAAAGAAAAACTATTTGTGTAGGATTCATTTTAGGGGATACGTAGGGAAACAGCAAACCAGCAATTACGTTTCAACTGAAAATAACCTTTATTGGCATAACTACGAACATATTTCATTCAACCAAATTTAAAACGACTAATTAGGTACTTTTTGTTAACGAAATAGTATTTTATTACTGGTTCGGCCAATTTCCTTCTCACGGTCACATTGATCAGTCACCAAGGCATTCACTTAAATAGGATCGCCAAGACATTCGGTTAAATGGGACCAATTAGACATTCTGTTAAAAAGAACAAACAAGACATTTAGTTAAATTGGACCACCAAAACATTCAGGTAAATAGGACCAACAATACATTCAGTTAAATAGGACCAACAAGACATTCAGTTAAATTGGACCACCACGATATTCATTCAGTTAAATAGGACCAACAAGACATTAAGTTAAATTAGACCACTAATACGTTCATTCGGTTAAATAGGACCAACAAGACATTCAGTTAATTTGGACCACGTACATTCAGTTTAATAGGACCAACAAGACATTCAGTTAAATAGGACCACCAAGACATTCAGTTAATTTGAACCACGTAAATTCAGTTTAATAGGACCAACAGGACATTCAGTTTAATAGGACCTGCAAGACATATAGGACCACCAAGATATTTAGTTAATTTGGACCACGTAAATTCAGTTTAATAGGACCTACAAGACATATAGTAACATCGGACCAACAAGATATTTAGTAAAATAGGACCAGAAATTGCAAGTAATGTTCCTCTAAAATTCCACCAGTAATGTTGAAGGAATAACGACCACAAAAAGACGTAAAGGCACACAGACGGACATTGAGTTTACAAGTGACATTGTTACACATGTCATTGTTACTCGTGACATTGTTACACGTGTCATTTTTTAACGTGACATTGCTACACGTATCATTGTTACACGTGATAGACATTACTACACGTGCCATTGGAACAAGTGCCATTGTTACACATGCTATTGTTACACAAAACATTGTTACACGAGACATTGTTACACGTGTCATTGTTGCACGTGCCATTGTTACACGTGACATTGCTACCCGTGTCATTGTTACACGTGCCATTGTAACACGGACATTGCTACCCGTGTCATTGTTACACATGTCATTGTTGCACGTGCCATTGTTACACGTGACATTGCTACCCGTTTCATTGTTACACGTGCCATTGTTACACGTGACATTGCTACCCGTGTCATTGTTACACGTGCCATTGTTACACGGACGTTGCTACCCGTGTCATTGTTGCACATGTCATTGTTACACACGACATTGTTATGCGCGCCATTGTTACAAGCAAAATGTTTACAAGTGCCAGTGTTACACGCGACATTGCTAAATGTGTCATTGTTACACATGTCGTTGTTAAACGTGTCATTTTTACACGAGCCAATGTTTCACGTGTCATTTTTGCACGTGTTATTGTTACTCGCGTCATTGTTACACGTGACATTTTCTACAACTAGAACTATCACTGACGGTGATGAATACACCCTCTTTTTGCTATAGCCGATGAGGATAGGCAAAATCAAGAATAATATATGTCTAAAATATCTGTTAATCATTTATTGTGAAGAAAATTCTAAGTTAAACAAAGGTCCATAATTCTGTAAAAAAAATTTGCAGAATCGAAAATCTATTAAAGCAGAGACACAACATATCATATCATCACGTGTGAAATGTATGTTAAGTGTAATAACAATCCATGAAAAGTTTTAAAGTGAAAGCCACATGAAGTTCATTATAGAGTGAACAATTCTACGTCAAATATGGGCCATACTTCTGTAATTAAGTAGGCATCAACAATATGTGATGTAGAGGGACATGAGGTAATCAGTTGTTATTTGCACAAGAAGTTTAGGAACAATCAATTCGACAATGTTCGAGAAAAAAAATGTGTAAACAGGTCATTATACAATATTAGAGTGGAAAATTCTAACTCAAACAAAGGGCCATAATTCTGTAATAAATTAGGCAATCAATGATGGGTGGTGTAGAGGAACATAAGGTCATCAGTTGTTATGTTTACATGAAGTTTGGAAACACTCAATTCGAAAATGTTTGAGAAGAAATATGTTAACATGTCAATATACAATTTTAAAGTTGAAAACTGTAAGTCAGACATAGGGCCATAATTCTGTAATAAATTAAGCTGTCAATGATGGTTGATGTATAGGGACATAAGGTCACCAGTTGTTATGAGTATATGAAGTTTGGGACTAATTCATTCAAAAGTGTATTAAAAATGTGTTACGGGACGCGATGCGACGTGACACGACGGGATATCTTTATTGTTGTTCTTTGTTTCTTTGTATATTTATGGTTCAGGATCGAACTTGAATGCTACTTTTCCTTTTCTATTTTTATATCTACTTATGATGATGATTATTTCAGCCAATCTCTATATATACCTCGCATTCATCAGCGAGCTTTCTGTCTTTCACTTGTCTGATCGACTTACTTCTCGTATATTTTCCACAACTTCTTCTTGTACCAGGCCGATCGATAATGTCAGACTCAACCTTAGCGGAACTCTCAGACTGAGCCTTTGAAGCTCGTGTTACTCCTTTTGATGTTGTCTTTGAGGTTGAAGCAACTTCGTCCCCTGTATTTGTGTCTTCCTCGGGTGTGGAATACAGATCAGTTCCTACTTCAACAGCAATTATTGTACTTGATTTCTCTCTGACTGGTCGTCTTTGTGATGGAGAAATAACAGAAGAAATAACAGAGAGTTATAGTCTACTTTTAGTAGATTTTGGAGTGTTAGTATTTTTCTGAGATTTCTTCTGTGTCCGATCTACTTTTATTTGTGTCTCGTTTGGAATGTTTCATATCCTTCTCAATGTCTGCGGTTTGGTCATATTTTTGTTTCATAATATCAACAGCTTGTTTTTCAACGATTTTGACCACCTTCTCCGAAACTTCATCTTTCAACCTTTATACTATTTTTTACACTTCGTCAGTATTTGTTTTGTCTATTACTTCTGTAGCGGATGACTTGTTTTACTTGATTATTAACGTGTTAATTCAAAAAGGCATGGTAGGCCACGATTTGATACACTGCGTCAGTGGTGTTGTTTTTTGTAAATGTGATACATGAAGCGTATTACGACGTTTGTTTATATTGTGGACAATACGCAAAGAATAAAGCAATTTGAAAATATCAACGTCACAACACAGGAATCTGACATAGTGTAACCACATGTATATAGATTCACGTTTGTTTACTATCATATTAACAAAGGTCAGAGGACGATACAGGAATTGAAATTAGGGTTGGGTGGGGAGGGGGCGCAACTTTTAAAAACAACTATTGACAACCATAATAAAATTTACATATAACTTTTTAGTTTAGATTTTAGTTGGTGTCGGGGGGCGCACGCCGTGTGTTTTTCCACTTTTCTCCGCCCCTGAACGTCTATCTTTATAATGTACTCACAATATGTCAGATTCCTGTGATCGCATCCATGGGATGATGATGACATGAAAACTTCTTAGTTAATAGTTATCTATCTCAGCATTATTACTTTTAATTTTGCAGTGTTTTAACCTGAAATAAATGTTATTATATTCAATGTTATCGATGTAGTAGAGTTAGAATGTGTGGTGCTAAAACATAAACCTTCTGCATATGTATATTGAGACAAATAATTTACTTTTTTAATTATTCTATTCTAATCATCTATTTAACAACGGCTGTTTGAAATAAATGCATTCGTTTTGCAAACGAAGGATAACGCATCATTACGAAAATATCTACGAGTTTATATAGATACAGTTTATAGCGAGCACAGCTCGCGTCGCGAAGAGACACGAGCGCAAGCGAGCTCCTATGGTATCATGCAGGCGAAAAGTAAACCGTAAAGTAGCATATTTCGTTACGAAATTAACAAGATAAGCATTCGTAGAAATCATTAAGAATGGTGGTTTCCAAGCAGAATGAGGTGAAAAAAACATTAAAAACCTTTCTCGAACCCATCCAAAAATGACAATGAAATTGCAGTTTTACCTATGTCGCCAAAACGGCCATTAACCGGAAGCATAGCCCAAAGTGTTACCTTGCGCGTTGTTTATTGGCAAAAATTCGTCAACACATTTCACAATTTAATAAAAGTAGATTTCGTGTCGCAGAAATGTATATGTCTTGCTAACCGATTAGGATAAACAAATGATTTGGTTAAAAACTATCTTTCATTTGTTTCTTTTCCCGTAAAACCATAAATGCAATCGGAATTCTTCGCAGATTTCCGTATTCGGTCGTCTACTATTGTAAGCCATTGACGGAAATCGACGAGGTTATTCCGTGTTCATTCGTGTCAAACCCGAACAATCTGGCAAATTCCGGAAATGTTACGGAAATTATAATACAATGACAAGACGTCATTGATTTACGTCATCATCGTATGTCATCACATTATGACGTAGGCTATGGTCTGTTAGTAAACAATTAGTGAGCAAGGTGCTTATTACCGATCCATCTTTCTTTATTTCTTCTCTTCCTTCCTTCCTTCCAATACTATTGACGTATTATAAACATACTTATGATTATCACAGTTTCGTTTCTGTGGATGAGTTTACCTGCAGACTTTTTATGATAACCACAGAAGTTCAGCGAGATTTTTAACCTGAATAGGGTATGTCTCTCCTTGCACAGGAGACCAGCGGCTTTACATCAGTAGGGAGAAACTGAATGACATAATTTCACAGTAATTTCACAGTAATTTTAACTATCTTACACGAATAGTTCTAGATCTAAGGGAGTGCGTTTTCAATTCTCGAGACGTGAACCTCCGGGAGTCGAACCCCAGACTTCTATATCCAGAGGCAAGGAAGCTAACCACTCTGTCATCGCACACAGTAACATTATGGTCCATTATGAAAAAATATAACTACTAGTAATTAGAACAACACCAGGTCTAAAGTGACTAAACGATGGTTAGGCCAAAGATGTTACTCACACTGGCAGGGGTAGGAACAGCCTCCTTCCCGAGATCCCAATAATTTGACTGGCGTGTTTGGGTAGGGGAAGTTCAAAAGGTATTTTTACGGTAACCTATGTTGGATATTTTGGGGCGCTTCGACCTTTTATCCAAAAATGGTTTTAATGAGTTGGGCAAACCACCGAAATTAAGACATCCTGAAACTATTGAGGCTAACTGAAGTTATATTTGAGATTTCTTATTTTTTTGCTGTCCCAGCAACACGGCAGATGTACACCCGAAAGAGGCTAATACAGGATGTAGACAGATAGACAGAAATTTACATCATCTGAACTGATGGCTGTAAAATATTTATTTTTTAACCAAATTTCCAAACTAAGGTGTTTTTATTTACCACTAAAATTGCCAGTTCCAATTATATATAATGTATTTACATTTTGTTAAAATAACTCACTCACATAGCTGAAAAACCTTTAGCTTAAACAAACGCCCGAATTAATAGCAAATTTGTCGGGTTTAGACTCCACCTAATCCGAGCCTTATGCGTACACACCCAGATGAAATATCAAAAATCGTAAAAAGGGCTGGTAAGGTCAGAGAAGGCTCGGATTAGACTCCACCATAATGTACAGAATGGGTATTTTTTATTTTTGGCTGGATTGCGTAGCAAATCTAGGCTTACAGTTTGGCGATTTCCATGTGTCTGTCCGTCTATCCGTCCGTCCGTCTACGAGTTTTGAAGTTTTCGTTAAAGTTTTTGTTTTTTCCTCATTTCTCAAAAATGAATTGTCGAAAAGCTTTGAAACTTGACACTTGTTCAACATCATTACAAATATTATATGAAAATAACCCTAACTATGTCATGTATTTTACCTGGAATACCCCCATTTTCACACAGATTTTTCAATTAAAATGTTAAATTCGCAATCCGGCTTTCGCGCCACTATTGGTGCTTCACCTTTTTTTTCTTTTTTTTTGTTACTTTTAACAAAGTTTAAGGTTTCCACTAGACCCCCATATAAATGAAACGTTCCTATGCCAGTGTACCTGTAACCGGTCATCCGGTTTGGTCTGATGCTACGGAGTAGTTCAAATTTGAAGGTGATGAAAACACGGTTTGGAAACTTTACCTGTCTTCTGCTTCAATCGATCTATGCTTTTCTCTATTTTTGTTTTTCTACCGCCGACAGAAACATAAGGGTCAAATAGGACACTCAGTTTCTTAAAATGTAGATGTAGAAACTAATAAGTATCTTGAGCACAGCTAGTGCTAAACATCAAGAACAGTGAAACAAACCAACGTCTTTTCTACATAGCATTTGATGAATTTTGTGCATTTTCAGAATATATTGATGAAAAACGTCGGACCCGGTGTCCTCCACCCCCAGACATACTCAACTAAATATTGAACTAATATTCTGAAAATGGACCACCATTTATTAAATGTCAAGTAGGAAACAACAAATTCCTATGTTTTAAAATCATTGTACTTTTCTCAAACATACATCATCATAATGATTAGACAATACGTATGAATCAATTTAACACACGTTGTAGACGTCTATTCAAATAAAAAAAATACATTTTTCGTAATGACATAACGTTGAAACCGTAATTACATGTAACATGTTGTCCGGCAAAAAAGTATACGCGTGCATCACGGTTTATGTATATATATCTTACATACACTGATGTAGTAGCAGCTTTTATGACGGTTGGTGATTCAGCCAATGTCGATCCAGACTGAATCATGACTAGATAGCCGTTAGAAGTTCGTTCCATGCCATATCTGTCCTGTCTGGGAACGAATTAAAAATTGACCGAAGCACTGTGGTGTACTGGTTAGAGCGTCTGCCTTGCATTCGGGAGGTCGTGGGTTCGAGTCCCCTGACCGCGTCATACCAGATACTTTAAAAATGGAACCCTTGCCTGACGAGCAAATAATGGGTAGTGCTACGACTGATTGACCAGTGTCAGAATAATGTGACTGGGGGTATCATGTCTACTACGGTGTGGTATTCCAGTGTGGCAGAACTATAAAGAAACCATTGAGTTCGCTGCTTCAAGTAGACATATCATCACATCACACACAAACACACAGATAAAAGTCCAGACTCCATTGTGCCTATAATCGTCAGGTAGGACGCCTGTCGTAGGCGGACGGATTATAATCCTTAGAAATACACACACACACACACACACACACACACGAATTGAAATGTGTTGGGGTGGGATGTCACGATTCAGAAGGCACGTACAGGTAGACTTGCACTAGACGCGAGAATCATGGCTCTTATGGTTGTATGTACCTACCATGGTATAGGTACACGCCATAAGAGCTACGATTCTCGCAGCTAGACTTGCACATATGGGTGTATACATACGCAGCGGCACAATCAAACATGAACTGTGCTCGCCCTATAGGTTTAACCTATTTCATATTATAGTTTGTATTGATACAGCTACCTTTGTACAGACCCAAATCAGTACATGCATTGCTTTGATTGGAGTCAACTGTAGCTACTACAACACCGTTTATGACGTCACATCTGCCCAGCTTAGCGTTTTCCGAATTTGCTGAAAAACAGGTCAATACAATAGTATTGCTAAGGTAACCTATTTTGTAATAGTTTAGTTGTATGTGTTGTATTAAAGAGAATATTGTGATGTTTGTTTTCTTTATACAAATTCGAATAAGTGCTGCAGTCTTATTTGTGACTTAGACAAGATTAAAAAACTAGGAAGTGTGAAAACGAAAGTAGAATTCTAAAGAACTTGATAAACAATTTAATTATAACTATGAAGCTATTAATATGGTTTACCTTTTCCATGTAACGTAAATGTGTAACATTTTTACTTTCGTTGATACATTATTAAAGTGCATTTAAACTCTCAATTCGAAAACGAAAGTAGAACATTTGGTGTCAGACCGGTCAAAATCAGCCCATTGAACACAATGCAATATAGGCTATATTTGTAGATCAGTCACAAGTTCCACAACATTCGTTCGCTTAAATACACTTTTATTCTGTGGTTAGATTTAACAATGAAATAGAAACTAATCTTGGGAAAAACACATGCAAACTAGAAACTTTGGATTATTTCAAGGAACTATTTCACCCTACGACCCGGAAGTATTTCCTGACAGGTCTGACACCATTTACGTACAATAATCCAGGGGCGTAGCTGGCAGATTTTATGTTGAAGGCTCTAGCAATTGAGCACGGCGTGTCCGATGTTGCTTGTGGGTCTGGGAGCATGTCCCCCACGATTTTCTTTTAAAAAAAGTAAAATGGTGTATTCTGACGAGTTTGTGGAGACGATTTTGAGAATAAACAGAACATATCTGGGGAAAAGTTGTTGGCCCAGGCCTGTAGTGCCTTATGAAGCAGCTACGCCTCTGGTGGTCATCAGTTACTATTTAACGCCACTAGTGTTTCCTCTTTTCACACCTCTGTACTTTCTATGACACTGACCGTATACTAGCGAATGCACATGCTTCCGTTATATATTACAATATATAGTGTAGAAGGATAGCGAGAAGAAAAGAGAGTTATACTATATGTATGTAGTAAACATGGTAAAGGGCCTTTTAACACTATCTCTTCTTCTCTCTATCCTTCTATACTATCGTAATGGTCGCCTGGGGCCGTTTTTGGTTTTGTATGTTGTTTTACGTCATTTTCAACACCTCCCACCATCCGTAAGAATCGACACTTCCTCACTTACATGTCGAGCTCCCAGTGGGATTCGAACCCGCAGCGGTGAGAGGCGAAGGGCCTGTGACCGTATGTATGCGAAGCAGTGAATTGACCCCTCTCTCCCACCCACCGACCCACCCCAAGTTAAGACCTTAAGCCCTTTCCTTTCGGGAAAAAATATCAGACTAAAACAACACATAACACAGCAAATAGTATTCTATTGACAGAGTGCGCGTTTTTCTCAAGCATGTGAACAAACTTAGGATGCAAACTTTTGCAAACTGTTTAGGTTAAATACAATACTGAAATGGCTCAATTTTTCAAAGATAAACTTCAACATTTATGAATTTCTTGTTGCAAAGTGTACTGTGATTAAAACGTCTACAACATCACAGTTGTGTCCTTTCTCTGACTATCTGCAACATTTTTTTTAAAAAACATCTTGGGATTTCTTTGGAATATTATTAATAATATAATTTGAAAATTCCCTTTCGTTTCAGTATAATTCAGGTGTTGGCAAGGGGTGGGAGGGTTATTCCCTTTAACACGTTTTGAAACAATTTTGGAGTTTAATTTGTTTAAATAGCTAGTGACTCTAACTTGATATCCGATATCCGCTACGTGTTTATCTGAATACTAACCCACCAAATAACGATCTAAATACTAACCCGCCCAATAACGACACAATTACACTACAAAACCGTTTATCAAAACTCTAGCCAGGTGTTCGGGTAAAGTAATGTTATATATAATGTATATATGCCGATTAAAAGTATGGGTTTATTCATGGATTCTAAAAAAATTTTGGCCTGGCTGGTTAAAACGGTTTATGTTGTGTCTATAGAGTTTGTATTCTGATAATATGTTAGTTGTATATATGCACCTTCGTCAGTAGCTCTAGAAAGAAAAAGTGTACATATATATAAATTTTGACTGTTGTTGGCGGGATAGCTGCTTTAAGTTACCATCTGATTATTGGTGTCCACGATATGTCACTACAGATGTGGGCTTACATCAAACAAATTAAATTAAGTGCTCTATAACGGTTCATCATTTAGGTAGTTCAAGCCGCCCCAGAGAGAGGTATTTCCCTACTCGTACTACTGAATATATACCTGTGGTTCTTGAACATGCTCGGGTGATGTACTCCGATCAAAGTAAACGTTACTATCCACTGGCCAATACAAATTAATACATAACTCAATGAATAATAAATTAATATAAAATACTAATATGATCTAAGAATGCATGTATAAATCGAAAATGGTGTCTATTGCTTCGTAGGTCAAAAGTGAACGTCGCCAAGACTCGGTGATGAAAAACCTCCCAAGGTAACTATGTAGCCGCCTTCATTTAGATGTAGACTGTACAATGATCACTCCTTTTAATACTGGATCGAGAAGGTGAAAGGCCAAGGTCACATTACCCGATCATGAAAAACTATGATTATCACGATAACTCTTCAACTGCTGCACCCCTGTTCATCAATGTTCACGTGTAAACTAACCGTGATGAACGATTGAAACATATTCATCATTTTAATTTTAGGGTCAAAGGTCAAGTCTAAGTCACCAGGAACGAATCCTGAAAGCCGTGCAGCCACGTTCACCAAATTATATTGGTAGCTTGGTCATGATGACAAAATGACTCTTTTATGTTGGGGTCAGTACGTCAAAGGTCAAGGTAGACATGTCCCTGTCAAGAAAGCCGCCCGATCACATATAAACCAATAATTGCTTTTACGGTGGCCTTCTTGGTAATTTGTTTTATTTATTTCTTGAAAAGGTAATTTGTCCACTGATTGTCCTTACCTGTTAACTATCAAGTTAAGTGTTCATGACCACACCGAGGAACAGTGTGCTCATTTCTCTGCCCGACGAAGTCATGAGCACAATGTTCTGTCCACTAGTGTCTACTGGGCTTCTAATGTAAAAGAACGTGAAACATATTCGACGAGATAGTTTTCTCTTTGTTGAGTTTTATGCATGTACGCTGGTATTTAAGGTCTAGTGTATTGACATACGGTGGTTGTTTATGCAGGCATTGCTTGATATTTTCAGAAACCTCTATTGATGAGGTCGACCCCGATTCCTACCTATTCCATTAAGGATCTCATCGTAGCTCTTTATTTATAAAAGCTATGATTCTCGTTTCAGAATTGTGTCGTTCAACAACAATTCCATATTAAATTATTGCATGTCATTCGAGGTATATATATGCCTATGTTTTATGAGTTACAGTTCAATGTTTAAGACAATCGTACACGAGTGCCTGTTCAATGTTGAATGTATGACACAAGTTGGATTTATGATGAGAGGCTGGGACAAGCATCATATCAGTTGTATCAAATTAGTTTAATAAATTTAATACTAAATCGGCATGAATGTAAGATTCTATTTATATAATTCCTAAAATGAGTCAATTTTCGGGTCCGTTTCTAGCCTCATAAAACGGTTGCGGTAGTGCATTGATTAAAAAAGTCCGTTTTCAAATAAAAGGATTTAAGAATGTGTTAATTAAATCACTCATTAGCCATTTAGCGTTGAGAGAGCGAAACGAGCGAGAATTTTTTTATACTGAGGGCGTTCAACAAAATTGTTTGATATTTTATCTACAGTAACATGGACATACATGGACATACATGTATGATTAAAAAAGTCCGTTTTCAAATAAAAGGATTTAAGAATGTGTTAATTAAACCACTTATTAGCCATTATGCGTCGAGCGAGCGAAGCGAGCGAGAAAACATTTTATACTGAGGGCGTGCAACGAAATTGTTTGATATTTTATCTACATTAACATGGACATACATGTATGAATAAAAAAAGTCCGTTTTCAAATAGAAGGATTTAAGAATGTGTTAATTAAACCACTCATTAGCCATTATGCGTCGAGCGAGCGAAGCGAGCGTGAACATTTGTTTATACTGAGGGCGTGCATCGAAATTGTTTGATATTTTATCTACAGTAACATGGACATACATGTATGAATAAAAAAAGTCCGTTTTCAAATAAAAGGATTTAAGAATGTGTTAATTAAACCACTCATTAGCCATTATGCGTCGAGCGAGCGAGAAAATGTTTTACACTGAGGGCGTGCAACGAAATTGTTTGATATTTTATCTACAGTAAGATGTATGATCCGAAATTTTTAGGTGTGGTGGGGGGAGGGGGAGCGGGGGGTGGGGGCGCGCGCGCCGGGTTCATTATTTTAATGACTTGTTATTTGATTACTGAAATTGTATTGTAAAATAATAGATACCGTATAGAAGATTAATAGGCCATGATTAACACAATAATTCATCTGAAAGTAATATTTGTTAAAACAGGTAAACACATAAATACCTTCAAACATCTGGAAACTACAAATCGGGAACATTGACTACCTCGACATTTTGAAACAATTACATTCATAAGGCTATAGTGTGAACTACGTCACTTGTTCAACACACACATTTAGCGGATAGTTTCGTTGAATTTCGTTTTTTGTTTAAATTAGTAAAATGAGCTTCGTTTTATTGTTTCGCATGCGTAGCATGGCAGACACTTCGGGATAACTTTGTCTGTCGTCCTTGTCCGTCCGTCCGTCCGTCCGTCACACGTTAACCTGCAACATAACATTGGCCATAAAGTATTTGACACATATTCATGAAACTTGTCGCACGTCTTCATCTTTACCCAAGTAATGTTTACACAAGTTCAATAACTGACTTTCATTTTGGAAGAGTTATGCCTCTTTTCACAAAACGTTAACCTACAACCTATCCTAGCTTATAACTTGACAACATATTGACCTAAATATGGTTATGACACTTTATACATTTTTTGATTACAAAAATATATATTAAACTAAACGTCGAACAACACTTTTTTGTGGCATAACCGGTTTTATCCCCATGCCAAACTCTTGTTAAAATCTGGGCAAAATTAATTCTGAAAAACGGATCTGGAGGCAAGCCTCTGTAATGCTTCATAACTACTTCAAGATTGCCATGCGTTCTTTAAAAAAATAGTATCACTAACTAAACACATTATTATTTATTACCAGCGTGCATGTATATTAAACACACATAAACTAATAATATACAAATCTCCCGTACATGTATTGGTCGGAATACATGCATAGGCTTTTTATCTACTACACGTACTGAGTCTGAGATTATAGTCTGTGTACTCCTTACACATTTAGTCCTATACATAATCAGTATTATTTTAAGATTTCGTATTGCCATTTACTTCTGTATTTGAAATTTGCTTGTAATACTGTATACTCATGGACCAAATGGTCTACTGTTATTATTGAATACAAAAACATACATATATATATCATGTGTTTCACTCCTTTATTTTGTACAGAACGTCTACATGGCATCAGTAAAAGCGGGATCAGACGAAGTGACAGAAATGTTCTGTGAGCCGTGTGGTGATGATGGTGCCGATGGTTACTGCACAGACTGTCAAGCGTATTTATGTACCACGTGCATTTTTCATCACCGTAAAGTGCGACTATCAAAGCACCATGTCATACTGGACAAGACTCACATGCCTAAGATCAAGCCTTCGTCTACGACGATTGACACGTGCACGGAACAATGCGCTCGACATAAAGGTGAGATTATTAGCTTTTTCTGCAAATCACACGACCAGCTAGGATGTCAGCGATGCGTGAAGATTGGTCACATAGGCTGTACGATAAGCAAATTATCCGACGTATCTGAAGGAATTGTTCAGAGTCTGCAATATAAAGAGTTAATGAAGAAATTAAATGGACTAGAGCAGCTATATGGCCGTACATTGAGTCTGTCACAGAAACACGTGGCGGCAATTGAAACATACCACTCCAAGGCGAAGGAAGAAGTAGAAAAATTGATTACAGTATTCAGAGATGAGGATTTGAAGATGATGAACTCTATTTCTGACACAAGCAACGCCGTAATATCTGAAATTCGATCAATGACGACGAAACTTCAAAAATTGCAAAAAAAGAATCAAAATAGTCAAATTTTTGTAGAAGTGATAAACGCGACCAATCAAATACAAACATTAGAAGACAGTCTCAGAAAAATAGAGGCAGACAACGCAATCAATAGGTACACGTTTACTAAAATGGAACAATCATCTTCTGTCGAGAGTAACCAGAAAGTATTAGGACAGTTAGTGATGTTACCTGTGTTGCAGAAATCCATTTCACCAGCACCTGAGTTGTTGCGGAAATCAGTTACACCTGTCCATGTTGCCGACCTCGATTTTAACTCATCCACTGATACCACTGTCTACTATATCACGGGATCATGCCTACTATCCGACAACCAACTCGTCATTGCTGACTCCCACAACCATAAAGTCAAACTAGTGGACATTAAACTAAACAAGGTAACGTCTGAAGTACAACTGACATCTAACCCATGGGACGTAACTATGATCGACAACAGTCAAGTAGCCGTGACTGTCTATCAGGAGAATAAGATCCAGCTCCTGTCTACAAATCCATCCTCCTTGTCCAAGGGTCGAGAGATAAAGACAAATGGTATGTGTATGGGACTTTTACACAATAACGGGACACTTTTAGTGACAATTCAGAGCCCAGGTAAGGTTGAAATGATTGACATGAATGGCTCCTTGTTGAGAAGTCTGAATACAGATTCCAACGGTGCACAACTGTTTGATCATCCGTACTACATAGCGATCAGCCCAGATAAGACGGCCGTGTACGTGTCTGATTACTACAAACACACAGTGACGTGTATGGCGATGGACGGTACCGTGAAGGCAGTCTACAAGGATGCTAACCTGAAGAAACCACGTGGTCTGGCTATAGACAGGACAGGGACTGTGTATGTATGTGGCCAGGGTTCCCATAACGTCCACCAGATAACAGCCGAGTGTTCGAAGATACAGATACTACTGGGACAGGAACATGGTGTGACCTCTCCAGTCTCAATCACATACTCTAATAGTGAGGACAAAGTATATGTGGGAATGAGTGGCCACATAGTTAAGGTGCTTAGAGTCAAATAAGCCCTAGTGTTATTTTTCCATTGATGGATTTATTACAAATACAAATGCTTAGAAATGGGTAGAAGTTAAAATCATTTGGAAAGTTGGGTAAATGTCAATTAAGAAGCCATGCACATTTATATATAGGATGATAACATGAAGAGCCCACACGGTCTGGCTATAGACAAGACAGGGACAGTGTATGTATGTGGTCCGTATTCCAATTACGTCCACCAGATAACAGCCGGATGTACCAAGATACAGATACTACTGGGACAGGAACATGGAGTGACTTACTCATTCTCAATTACATACTCTGATAGTGAGGACAGACTGTATGTGGGAATGAATAGCAACATTTTAAAAGTGTTTGATGTCAAATAAACCCGATGGTTATGTTGCCATTTATAGATTTACTTAACTTGTATACAAGAGGCGTTCATCTTTTAACATTACACTTTCATTTTGTAACTGAATTGAATATCATGACATTCTTCCCGAATATGTTCTATTTAATGTCGTCAAATCATTCCTTCGATATAAAACATTGACATGAACTAGTATATTAGTGTATTTTTCTGAATCCGTGTTTTCGAAAAAGGGTAAAAAAATGTTTTTAAGCAAATATCTTCAATTATAAAAATAACTGCAAGGTCCGAGGACATGCTTACCTTGTGTGTTTTTTTTTTATAAAGTTAGCGATGTGAGGGACCAGGCAATATATATCGTGGGGTTGGGACCGGTGCAAATAAAAATATTATATAAAAAATAGTGTACGTCCCATGGCAAGCAAACGGAAAAAAAGGTATTTTCCCATGGTTTGTCGCGACAAAAAAAAGTACCTGTTCCATGCCATTTTGCACCGGTCCTAACGCCCAGATAAATATGGCGCCTATTGGTGCGTTTTGGCGTATCTGACTGCAAGCACACTTGTATGGTATTTAAAGAAATGTTTTTCAAATTTGAGAAGTAACATTTGACAAAGTTTGACAAGGTTAAATAACCTACACTGTAAAATAGAATAAGAAACAAATGTTGACCCTTACACACCTCCATGTCGCTCCTCTCCCTGCCCCCAAAATACGAATAAAATGGTTAATATCGTAGTTACTTTATAAAATCTTCAGGTAAAACTCAAGAAACAGCCTATTATCTATCAATTTCTTTATATTTCGATGAAATTTTCACTTTTAATTCAAAATTTATATTTTTCTCCTAAATCATGTAAAATGAAACATACGATCATATTTAAATTGCAAACACAGTTTCAAACAGTTACAATATGTATTTAATGAAATTATTTGGTTTAAAGGGACACTGTCCGTAAGTAAGCAGATATGAGCATAGCCAAACAGCTGTCTAATTTGTATTCAGTAAAATGTTTGAATTTTTTATTTTATTTATTATTTGTAAACAATGTGGGACCCACAATATTTACATGTTCTGCTGATCACGTGACATCCATTACCATATAAGGTTTTGTATATAGTATGTCTTACGCAATACATGTGGCCCGTTTAGCTCAGTTGGGAGCTAGCACGACTGTTGCGAAGTTTGACTATTATTACCCGCGGGTGTAATTTGTGTGTGGGTTGCGAGTTTAACCCCATGAAGCGGTACTTCTTTTTTCTGTACCGCTATTGAACTGTCAAACAATCTTGGTTTATTTAGAAAATATTTAGTAAAGGTTTGTGTTATATGTTTGTTAATGTAATTATTTTGTGTTTTATAAGCTAAAAATTACGGACATTGTCACTTTAAGGTAAAACGGCAGTAGAGACATACAGGTTTAAAATTAGAAAATATTCAAAATGTAATTTAAAGCGAGCCACTTGAAATTGAAAATTATTGTTTAATGCATACGTTCTAAATGACAGTTTTATATCATTAAATCACGCATTTTTATGATAAATCTTAAACAAAAGTGTTACGTTATAAGTATAACACCTCTTGTATAAATGCTGAACATGGAAGTGAAGAGAAGCTTGTAAAGTTGGATAAAGGTCCATACCTGCTATACGGAGTGAACATAATATTGGAGTTTGCGAAATATTCAGTCATACCCATCCCATTTCATTTCATGTATGCCTGATATATATATCCATGATTTATGTCACCGATTTAGTTAACGAATTGTTTTGCCTCGCTAGGTTTCTTTGTGATATCATGTAACCTAGACTCTTTATAAATTGCATAACGCGCGTAATGTTATGTAACGGCTTATAAACACATTATAGGTTATTTAGAGCCTTCTCAGAGAGAGATGAAGGAGTTTTCACCCACATCCGATGGACGAGGCTAATTGAAAGTGTCTTGCTCAAAAGCTCACCGACAAACTCAGTGGGCCTGCGAGGTTTGAAACCAGGTCCTCCGACTACAAGTCTTGTCTTGTTGTTGTCTTGTTGTTGCAAGACGAACATGTAAATATCGTTATATTTGCATTTGCTGTGAAATTGTGATGAAGCAAAGATGGCCGATGCCCTGTGCAGTGAATTGTTTGTTTTATTAGCTTTTAACGTTTTTATTGCATTATTGTATTATTCCAGTTGGTGTTAGTACATCTGAAACAAAAAAATCAAATTTGGTTTGGTGTAAGGGCTTTAGTAACAATATAGCATAGTTGTGAACTTGGCCATTTTGAAAGATTTGTTTTCAACTGGATAAAAGTGGTCTGCGATAGGTTTAAAGTGAGTTATGACTGATTTCAACAAAACAAAAAATATATTTTTATCTTGGCCATTTTTCGAGGCTGTTTTTTATTTCAATAATCATAAATAATTCTGTACAGAAACACATTGCAAAGTGGTCTGTGGTAGGTTTAAAGTAAGTTATGACTTTGGTTTAAACAAAAATATAATTTTAACTTGGCCATTTTGGGAGATTTTTTCTCCCGGATAATCATGTTCATGTTTTTAACAGAGATTCTTTTAACTTGGCCATTTTGAAATATTTCTTCACTGTCTGGGTGAAACGAGGAACCCTATTATATTGTTATGTTATATTGTATTTGGGGTCAGTAGGTCAATTCAAGGACCCCATGACCTTATATGAAAATATAATTTTCTTCGTTTGAAGAATGAATTAAAGTAAATCAATTTCCCTTGAATGAGTTTTCTCGTGCAATAATTGAGCGGCAAGTCATTCATCTTTGGGAAAACGACCGATTTACACGTTTAGTTTTATAGTTTTAACTCTACTGTCCAAAGGCCAGCAGAGCTTATGGGATGGCGAGTTGTCCGTCTGTCCGTCTTCAACTTTTGTCTCGTTAAGACGATAGGACCTTCATTTTTCATCCGATCTTTACACAACTTTAATAGGTTGTTAATATGAAAGCTCGGACAAGTTCGAAAACCAGCCAAATCGGACCAGTAACAGCGGAGTTATGGTCCTTGATTTAGTTAAAAATGCTATATTTTGCCTCGTTAAGACGATAGGGTGGTCATTTTTTATCCGATCTTTACCAATCTTACCAAATTGTTAATGTCAATGATAGCTCGGACAAAAAGTTCGAAAACCAGCCAGATCGGACCAGTAACAGCGGAGTTATGGCCCTTGATTTAGTTAAAAATGCTATATTTTGCCTCGTTAAGACGATAGGGCCTTCATTGTTCATCTGATCTTTACCAAACTTTAACATATTGTTAATGTCAATAAAAGCTCGGACAAGTTCGAAAACTAAACTTTACCAGATTTTTTGACTATTTTTTTCCTTTATTATTTTTATATTTCTTTATTTTTTTTTAATTTTTAATTTTTTTTTTTAATTTTTTTTTAATTTTTTTTATTTTTTTTATTATCTCTACTGTCCAAGTTCGAAAACCAGCCAGATCTGACCAGTAATGGCGGAGTTATGGCTCTTGATTTAGTTAAAAATGCTATATTTTGCCTCTTTAAGACGATAGTCACTCGCTTCATTGATGTTACAAGAGCCATATTAGCCAGTTAGCGTCCACAGGCCCTCTTGGGCCTCTTGTTTTATGATTCAAGTTATGTATATTTCAACATAGACGTTGTATGCATCTGTTAAACTTATTAAATGAATAGTAGTGTTTTTCACTGTCATGATTTAAGATAATTCATATACTTTGAACATTATTATGATTGTTTGTGCACACTGTTGTTCATTCAGTGATAACATGTACAATATATTTGCATTACTTCAAAGAATAATTGATACAATTTTATTTGAGTTTAATTATGTGATATTTAAGAAATGCTGTTGTATCAATTGAACACTCAAGTGCTCTATGCCACAGTTGGTCACCCATGTGCTCTATGCCGCAAATGGTCACCCAAGCGCTCTATGCCATATTTGGTCGCTTAAGTGCTGTATGCCACAGTTGGTCATCCAAGTGCTGTGTCCCACGGTTGGTCACCCAAGTGTTCTTTGCCAAATTTGAAATTCTGAAGTTAGAACTGTGTTTGTTGTTTCTTGAGTCTATTGTTTTTGGGGTCTCTCGATCAAGGTCAAGGTCGCTATAACCTACACTGATGACACTGTATATATAAGCATATAGTCCTTGGCGAGAAGAGGAACCCTATTGCTTTTGGGGTTAGTAAGTCTTAAGGTCAATTTCCCCATGACCTCTATGAACAAAGACATTCAACATGATAGCTCCGTAAGTACTACACCCACACTTACGGAATTGTATAGGTGCATTGACATTGCTGGGATTATTGCTTTTGGGTTCAGTAGGTCATCAATGTCACATTGACCTGACACTGACCAAATCCTGAGATATATGTTCCCCATTGTTACTTCCGATTAAATATGAGGTCAGTAGGTCAATGGTTAAGGTCACAGTAACCGGATCATGAATAACGCCTTCTGCACTTTAATTACAATCTTGAAACTGTATACAAATAGTGTCCATTTTGCAACAACAATTCCTATTATATTGCTTTTGTGGTTTAATTGGTCAAATGTCAAGGTCACTGATGATTGATGGTGAACAAGTCCTTTCCAGCTGATATTTATGACCTGTTTGACCTACAATGTTAAAACTTGTTACAAATAGTCCTTGGTTGAATAAAAATCACAATCAATCACAATCAGTCGTTTTTCAGAAGGTCAATGTACTATTTACACTTAGGAAATGCTTTAAACATAAAATCTTACAAAAAGGGCTTATAATGCCTTCATTAGGCGGTGCTTTTGTTGATAATGAAATAAATATAAGTTGGGTTCAAATACATTATGAAGAAGAAAAATTAATGTTAGTTTTGAAATAATTTTATTTACATACGTTCTGATTGTCAAGATATCTATTCACCATTAAAACATTTTAAAATTAAAATATCTGATAATTACTCAAATATATTAACTAACATAATTATTAAAAACACGTCTTCTGAATTTTTATTTAAGGGAATTCGGAATAGAATGAATGATGTAGCAGTTTAGGTCATATCGGGTTACTTTATGAAGAAAAAAATGTTAGTTTTGAAATAATTTTATTTACATACGTTCTGTTTGTCAAGATATCTATTCCCCATTAAAACATTTCAAAATTAAAATATCTGATAATTATTCAAATATATAAACTAATATAATTATTAAAGAAACGTCTTCTGGATTTTTTACTTAAGGGAATTCGGAATAGAATGAATGATGTTTTACAGTATTTTAGCAGCTTAGGTCATATCGGGTTGGAATTGGGAATGGTGATGAGCAAAACATGTGGCAGTAATGGAGATGAAGATGACTACTGGAAATGAGTATCATGTTCTCCATCCCCAGTCAACTCGTAACCATGGTATTCATTTTCCATATAAAGTAATTAACTGATTAATTAATGAATAAACTGGTTGTCACAAGTAAAAACATTAAATACGGGACCGTTTGCCAAGTAATCGATGAAACATATGTGTACATGATCAACGCATCTTTTATACCTATTTTATGTTCAGTAGTGTGGTATTGAAGAGTTTTGAATACTGATTCGGAGGGCCAAACACATACTTCTCAAAATGTTCTGTGTACATGGCCATCCTCATCCTCAATGTTAACAGTTTGTTTGCCGTTTGCCGACCAAGAATTTCATGAGTACGTACATGTTGGTAGGTAATTGTTTTTTCGAAGACTTATTGAGCATATGAAATTAAAGAAAAACTATTTGTGTAGGGTTCAATTTAAGGGATAGGTAGGGAAACAGCAAACTGCAATTACTTTTTCAGATAAAAAAACCTTTATTGTCATATGTAGCTTAACTACGAACAAATTTCATTCAACCAAACAGCTAAATTTAAAACCACCAAGTAAGTAATTTCTGTCAACTAAATAGTATTTTATTACTGTTTCGGCCAATTTCCTTCACATGGTCACTTATCAGAGGGGGAAGATTGAGCACTCTCATCACATTCCAACCTAAACATTGGTGAGCCTGGCCCATGTCGCCTCTATCCCTATGCTATACTATTATGCCATGTACATGTAATTAGTAAAAAATGAGAATAAAATATTGCTTTAACCAGATAATATTGTTTTTCATGTGTAAACCTGTTTTGTTTTACTTCACAATTGCCATGATTACAGGGGACAGTTGAACTTCATAATACTTAGCTGGACATCCCATCCAATTTCCCAGTGAAAGTTCATGAAGATCCAAATATACTGAAGCGAAAAAGAAACGCATTTCGGGAATTTCCGCTATATATTCTATATACTGCACACTTAATTCCACATAATATTCCAAAGAAATCCCAAGATGTTTGGTAAAAAAAAAGAAAAAAAGTTGCAGTTAGAGAAAGGACAAAACTGTGATGTTGTAGACGTTTTAATCACTGTACACTTTGTAACAAGAAATTCATAAATGTTGAGGTTCCTCTTTGAAAAATGAGCCATTTCAGCACTGTATTTAACGTAAAAAGTTTGCAAAATTGTGCATCCCAAGTTTGCTCACATGCTTGAGTAAAACGCCATATCTGTCAATAAAGAAACTTCGAAGGAATACTATTTGCTGCGTTATGTTGTTTTATTTAGTCTTTTTTCCCGAAAGGAAATGTACCATTCGATTAACAGCAGCATGTTGTACATACAATATAAAGCGGAAATTCCCTAGTTGCGTTTCTGTTTTGCTTCAGTATATAAAGTTAGTCGATAACTTAGACCATACTGGGTTGGAATGGGGATGGAGATAAACAAAACATGACAATGATAAGAGATAAAGATGATATACGCATATATGAAACAAAGATGGCCGACGGCTTGCATCTAATATGACTGATTAAAATGCATTTCATTAAGAACTGAAAAGATCAATTATCATACAAATCATTTTAGCAAATATTTTGGATCAATCTAGAGATTATTGATCAAAAACATTTAGTCCACCATCTTGCATTTTGTAGGAAGAACAATTTCAGTTTGTATCATGAATTGAATTGGGGTTTTAAGGCATACCAACACATGAAAGGTTATATGGCGCCTAACAGGAATGAAATGCCAGGCTCATCCTCCATGTACGAGATAAAATATGGAGAACGGGACTAGAACCTTCTCACCCTGAACTGCAGAGATGCTGCAAACTCTATTGTAGACTCCATTTACTCTGGAGCCAAGTTATTGTTTTTCTGCCACTGCTCTAGTGATATGAGCGAGATGGCACACGAAACAATGCAGGGGTCATGATGAATACCTTTAATGAGCATGAACAAAAAATGATAAAATGAACATGAATTTTTTTTTTTTACCTCTCTGCCTTCCACTCCAACGGGATCTGCAATGACCCTATTCTTTGCCCCGTAACCACACGGGGCCATTCTGTATCATGATGTGTTTCTGTGAAGTTTTATGAAATATTGCCCTTTAGCAAACACTCCACAGTTCATATAATTATGCCTTTCGACCGTGTTATATTACTGCCTTAATGCAATATTTCAGTTAGAATTGAATTTAAAAACAATCGAGGTTCCCATTATGCAAAATACATATGTTTTGGCTAAGAGAACTTCACATTGGCAATAGCATCACCACCATGTTTGCAGCGTTGCAGCAGAGGTGTTGTCTAAAATGATAACAATGTAACTGCTCTGGAGTATGGCCCAGTAGGGCCCACAAGCATTTACTATGTAATTATATGTAAACAAAGATGGTCGCTGGCAACCATTTTGGGATCACAAGAATTTCTAATTATATGTAAACAAAGATAGACAATAGCGGCCATTTTGAAAGTGTATCAATAAGTACTACATTATTATAACCATGGTGGCCATCTTTGAATTTGCGGGAAGTTCAATTTCCGTTGACTGTTTTTTTCCGTCCCATTAACACCTCACATTAGGTTATATAGAGACAGCAACCTTAGATGAAGATGAGATGTAGTTTCTCATCAGACATGTATCATCCAGGGAGCGAACCAATGTGAGGCAGATGTCTAAAGCCAAGTCCTTACCCACTGAGCTACCAAGGTAGCTTAATTTCAGTTAGAACCAACTAGACCTCATCTGCATTGGTCATGTGAAGTTTCATAAGATCTGAATAAATGTGCAGCTGTGATAGCCATCTTGTGGAATTTTAGCTTACTTAAAATAGGACCAACCAGGCATTCCGTTAACAAGAAACACCAAGACATTCATTTAAATAGGACGAACAAGACCTTCAGTTAAATAGGACCAACAAGACATCAGTTAAATAGGACCAACAAGACATTCAGTTAAACAGGACCAACAAGTCCAGCAAGACATCAGTTATATAAGACCAGCAAGAAATTCAGTTAAATAGGACCAACAAAACATTAAGTTAAATAGGACCAACAATGCATTCAGTTAAATAGGACAAACAAGACATTCAGTTAAATAGGACCAACAAGACATCAGTTAAATAATACCAAGAAGACATCAGTTAAACAGGACCAGCAAGACATCAGTTAGATAAGACCAGCAAGACATTCAGTTAAATTGAACCAACAAGGCTTTTAGTTAAATAGGACAACGAAGACATTCAGTTAAATATGACCAACAAGACATTGCAAGTAGTGTTCCTCTGAAATTCCACCAGTAATTTTGAAGGAATTTGTGACCACAAAACTAGACGGTGACAAACTGGCCTGACTAAGTTTTTGTGAAGAAAAATCATGAGTATTTAACCCATATAATGACCTTCACTGTGACCTTGATCTTTATATTTTAGTATGTCATGTCGATGTTGTCATGATGAGTATATATTGAAAGTTTGATGAAGAAATATCAAGAAATGAGAAGGTTAAAGCCAACGTTAAATTTTCCTAAAGAAAACAATTAGTATTTAACCCATATCGTGACCTTCAGTGTGACCTTGATCTCTTAGTATGGTCATGTCGATATTGTCATGATGAGTACATATTGAAAGTTTGATGAAGAAATATCAAGAAATGAGAAAGTTACAGACAACGTTAAGTTTTCGTGGCAGACGGACGAAAGTGTGATGAAGAAATATCAAGAAATGAGAAAGTTACAGCCAAGGTTAAGTCTTCTTGATAGACGGACGGACGGACGGACGGACGGACGACAAAGTGATCTCTATGTATTGCATTTTTCTTCGAAAAGGCGACACAAAAACAGACGGACATACATTTGTTACACGTGACATACAGTGTTACACGACATTGTTACACGTGGCATTGTTACACATGGCATTGTTACACATGACATTGTTACATGTGAGTGTTACACATGACAGTGTTACACATGACATTGTTTCACATGACATTGTTACACATGACATTGTTACATGACAATGAATATGACACCCATTTGGAGCAATTTACTTATTTTCAGGGAGAGGCAGTGACCCATTATTGTCTAGCGACATTACTTTTGTCAATCTTGATACAAAACTGAAGGAAACAAATTGAATTGAATTGAATTGGGGTTTTAAGGCACAACAACACATTACAGGTTATATGGCGCCTAACAGGCATGAACATGCCAGGCTCATCTTCCATGTACATCGAGATAAAATATGGAAAATGGGCCTAGAACCTTCTCACCCTTAACTGCAGAGTTGCTGCAAATTCTATCGTAAAAACTCCATTTACGCTGGAGCCACGTTTATTGTTTTTCTGCCACTGCTCTTAGTGATGTGAGCGAGATGACAATGCAGGGGTCATAATGAAGACCTTTAATGAGCATGAACAAAAAATGACAAAATGAATATGAATGGGGGGGCCTCTGCATGTGACGGTGTGTTTGCAGTGGTTGTATTCTACCCCGGCAACCACACGGGGATGAAGGAAACGAAGTGCCAAGAAAATATATAAATGATACACTAGTTAGTTTACACGTGGAAACATAAAACAGCTCCCCAATAACAACAATAATCATGTAAAACTTTATTAATACCAAAACTTAATCACTTACTTATGTCTCTCCCCAACCCAAATGAGTCGACGATTTAACTTATCAACAACATTTTAAATGATTTTTTGCGGGAAGGTCCAGCAAAAATCAAACAAGCTGTCGTAATCAAACAATATTCTGAAGGTGTTTTGAATATGACTAACTTGCAAGCTTTTATTTTGGGTTAAAAGCATCATGGATAAAACGACTCATTAGTTATACAAGTAGTAGTGGGTGGCACCATATAGTCACTTACACTGTCAATATTAAACAAATATGCTGTTTTGGAAAGAGCTACATACATGTACAGCAAAAATTAGTTACAATGAAAAACATGTTCTAGAGAGATGTTTTAAAGGCTTTTTATAATATCATAGAAAATAATACTATATCAACAAATCAACATTTTCTGGCAAGTCCACTATATTATAATACAAACTTGGTTATTGGAGGTAAAACGTTCTTTATGAAAGAATGGTATGACAAGGGAATTTATCTTATAAATGACCTTTTTAACACTGATGGACATTTGTATTCCTTGGACGAATTTAGTACCATATTAAAACAATGTTCATGACTTTCAATGGAATTATAGCATCAATTAAATCCATGGCAGGTAACAAAAAGATAATATACATGGACATAACTCAGAAATTGTTCGAACCAACACTGCCATTAAATATCACACCATTCTTAAAAACAACAAAAGGAAGTAAAGAATTTTACTATATACTTAATAAAAATACAGAACAACCTTCTTCTAAACATAAATGGGAACAAAATTATAACATGGAGCTAGAAACATGGAAGGAAATTTATATGGCACCTTTCAAAACAACCTCTAGTTCTACATTACAGAGGTTTCAGCTTAGAATTATCCATAGAGTTTTACCTACAAGAAAATACTTGCATAACATATATGCAATAGATAGCCCTCTGTGTCGCACCTGTCACCAGGAAGAAACATTGGTCCATTTGTTATGGTCTTGTCCTGATACACAGAACTTTCTACATCAAGTAAACAATTGGTTATATACTAAAATTCATTCACTGAGGAGTTAGTTATTTTTAACATTGGAAATAATATGTCTACAGCTGATCTCAGGGTAATACTTGAAATAAGTACTATATATTTTCTTCTAAACGCCTAAATACCCCACTATCTATAGCAGCCTTCAAAAACAGACTTGTGTACTGTTATAAAACACTTAAAGAAATAGCCATTATGAACCACAATCTAGAACCTTTCTATCAAAACTGGCAAAAATCAAAGACATTTTCGAACCTTCCTAACATAAACTTATTACAAAATGAGTTCTTGTAAAATTATGTAATTCATTGTATGAAATATTCACCAAATAATGGGATTAAAGGTAATAATATCTGAATAAAAAGTGTTTACATAGGCCAATTTAGCTGAACGAAGACCGCATCACTTTTAAAGTTGATATCATTTTAATCAATGCTCATAATATGTTTCCTGTTGTGAGGGGCTGCATAGGGGTTAACATACAGAGTAAGAAAACTTCACCATTTCTCGTATATTTTCCACCACTTGTTCTTGTACCAGGCCGACCGATAGTGTCAACCTTAGCTGAACACTCAGTCTGAGCTTTTGAAGCTGCTCGTGTTTCTCTTTTTGGTGTTGTCTTTGAGGATGAAGCAACTTCGTCCCCTGTATTTGTGTCTTCCTCATGTGTGGTATCCAGATCAGTTCCTATTTCAACAGTAATTATTGTACTTGATTTCTCTCTGACTGGTCGTCTTTGTGCTGGAGAACTTATAGCGGTTTTACGAGGTCTTTTATTAGGTTTTGGAGTGTTGGTGGTTTTCTGCGATTTCATTTATTTTGTGTCCGATTTACTTTTATTTGCGTCTCGTTTGGAGTGTTTCTTATCTTCCTCAAAGTATGTGGGTTGTCATGTTTTTGTTCCAATATCTCAAAAACTAGCTTGTCAACATTTCTGACAACCTTCCAAGAAGCTTCAGCATTCACCTTCGATTTGAATGTTTGCATTTTGTCAGCCTTGATAGTGTCTTTTAGTTGTGTTGTAGATGAATTGATGGAAATACCAAGAAAAGCACTTATGTCAATACTGGAGCTAGCTTCACAATTTGTAGTTTTTGTCTCTGTGACTACTGCGGTAACATCTGAACTATTCTCTTCTTCATCAGTGGAGTGAAACAATTCCCAATCCATTTTTTTTATTTATTGTTTTCTATTTATTTTAAATATTTAGAGTGAAACTAATTTAAGCAGAAGAAACGGGAAATATATGTTCTTTTAGAGGAGGGTAATGAAATACTACATGTACAAGAGAATGTATACATGATATACAATGTGTTTGCAAAGTATATAAGCATACAGTATTGCTTTCGTTGTAGTGAAAGATTCCTAATTTAAGGCGAAACAAAGCGTGTTTTCCAATTGAATGGTACTGATACCATTCCCAAAAGGGTGAACAAAATTCGCTGCTGTTTCCAGACAAGGGTTGCGCACAACATGATGTCTCGCCTAAAGTGACGTGTCCAACATACATGTTTCAAGCGAGATTCATCTTGACAAAATCGAGGGTTTATCAGCTGTCAGCATTCAGTATGGTAGCATTCTTATTTGTCCACCAATGGAGTTAAATGCAAATATTGTTGGATGGACAGGCATTACCATGCCATAGACCGGATTTTTAATAAAGTTGCAATCCTACCCAAAAACAGTCTACGTGTGTATGGTAATTAATTGAATGATAAAATAACATGCCTTAAATTTTGAATGTTGATGTATCTATTATTATTTCAGTTAACACCACTGTGGCATGCAATACAATTCCTGGATTAAAACAACACAAAAGTTCATCATTTATAAAGGTCCTGCATTATTATCAGGATTCAAACATTTAAAACTGAATGTGACAACATCTTCAGGTCTCACACCTCAATTGATTTTCCCATTGGGTTACTGTATAGCCTTTTCCAACATCTGAGCTTCAAAGCAGGCCAGCAGACATTGTTGTTGGTTTAATATCGTCATTATATCCAAGACCAGTAAGTTTAAACAATAAAATACATAAGTTAGCCGGGTTGGGTTTTTTCTCGCTCATTTTTATGTGACCCCTATGGAAAATACACAATTCATACACTAACCAGCTAAATATATGGTGATTAGGTCAAACACTTCTGAAATTTGAATGAAACCTCATATCAACATGGGCTTTTCTGTATCATCTGTCTTGCACACTGCAGATGTATGCTAAAGCAAAGAAAAACCTATTTTACAAATTAAAACTTGCTCAAAATTGAGAAAAAAAAAAGAATTATTTTCTGTTTTGCTTTTGTCTCTAGGTCCGTGAGCTTTAAGGGGAGATAATAGAGGTGTGAGACCATTACAGTAATTGATTAGGCAAAGTCTATAATGAACATTATGCAAAGTGCATACTCTATTTGTTGTAAATTATAATTTGTGTTACGGTTTATTATAGAAAACTGTTAATGTTCCATCTATATTTATGAACTACTTCACGCTTAAACCCTGATGTACTTGAGTTCCCTTTAATATCTGATAGCTATCTGTAGATGGTGGACTTGATGTAAAATTGCAGCAATTTGCCAACTTGTATTGTTTCAGAAACTGGCATGTTAATTAATCTGCATGTATCATGTTTTCTCAAGAAATGTCAGCTCATATTAAAATTAATGTAATTATGTTGCTGGTTTTAGAACATGGCAGTATGTTACAATGGTATCAATGGCAAATTGTAAGCATCCATTATCTTAAAGTGAAATATGACAATCTTGAAGTGTTTATCAAGCATTGCAATTATTGTTTCGATTTATATATCCAGTATCATATTCACTTTAAACCTATTTGCATATAAATAAATTTAGTTTTCAATGTTTCTCACTGATTTTACTATAAGTTGAACATATATTACAGGTGCATTATTATCAACGGTCAATTATATGTAAATTAATTTACTTCATATTTATTTTAGTGTAATTAATATTAATGATTGAACAAATGCAAGTTATGCAGAAAAACGTTGTGATTTTAAAACATTCAGATTGTCATATGTACCTTAAAGAGAATTTATAATGCAGATTCCACATGATAAACTTTTACTGGAGTACCAAATTACCCAGCTGCAATAATATGTATGCTGTATAATGTAATTGCTTCAATTATATCACTTATCAGCTTGTCAGCTTGAATTGCTTTTTAATCTAAGCATACTGGGAAAATTATATTATAATTAATGTAATGTAATGTACTGCTACGAAAGTGGACGAATGTGCATTTGTAACTCAACTGTTATTAACTCTTAAACTTCAATACGTAGTAATTCTTTATTTCTTCTATGTACATGTGAGCATATAATGTAGTAGTGATGGTCTTTTATATAGCGCAAAAACATATAATCCAAAAGCCAATACTATTGGACAAATTGCTTGACCCAGGGTCAGGGGTCAGTTCAGTGGCTGGAAAGTATTAAAATAACAATAATTATGTCTAGTGATATATGTAACACTGTATTTCACATGTTATATTTGGAGATGGTATATGTATTGTGAAACTTGGGGACAGTACATGTATTTAAAAGACCATGACACGGAGAGTATATATGAAATTCGAACACACTGCTCCAAGGAGCAAAACAGTTATAGGAATTTAACGCACTTTAGAAAAAATAATTTGGAGACGGTACATGTATTTAAGAGGCAACTGACCTTGACACAGGGTCAGTTCGAGGCTGATAGTATCTGTAATATGATGTTATATATGAAATATGAACACTCTAATCCAAAGGACTACAAAGTTATAAGAACTTTAACGCAAAATTTAACCAAAACCTTAACAAAAATCTTAACCAAAACCCTAACAAAATTCTTAACCAAAATATTAACGCTAACATACTGCATTGCAACATTCTTGTCCTTGGGAGTAGAGTGTTCAAATTTCATATATAATCTCCTGGCCATTGTCCTTCTTAATGCCAATAACTTCAAGCCCTCCAACTGACCATGGGTCAGAGTCAAGGTCACTTAAATACCGTGTACCTTCAATATTTGCGTTAACATTTGGTGACGGTACATGTATTTAAGTGACATCGACTCGGACATTGAGTCAGTTGGAGGGCTGGAAGTTACTGGCATTAAGGCGGACAATGAACAGGAGGTTATATATGAAATTTTAACATTCTTCTCCCAAGGACAAAACAGTTATAATACAATATGTTGACGCGTCGAGCTCGCCAACATTAGCGGCGCATATGTCTCGCTTTTTTTAGCTCTACTGATCAGAGATCAGCAGAGCTTATGCCGTGGTGCGGCGTCCGTCGTCCGTCTGTCTGTCCGTCCGTCCGTCCGTCCGTCCGTTAACTTTTTTTTTGTAGCGACTACTCCTCTGAAACTACTGAATATAGATTTTCATGAAACTTTACAGAAATGTTGCCCATGGAGTCTAGTTGATCCTAGCAAAAATTCATGTTGATGTGAAATCCAAGATGGCTGCCAAATCTAAAAATAGATTTTTAAAAAACAAGTTTGTAGCGACTACTTCTTGAAAACTCTAAGTGATATTGATATGGGACTTTTTCTAACATGATCAGCATGACATGATGTTGGTCCTTATAGAAAATTATTTTGATTCGACGTTAAACATGGCTGCCAGCGGCCATCTTTGTTTACATAGAGTTATATAATGAAAACTTGTAGCGACTACTCTTCTGAAACTACTTGACGGATTTTCATGAAACTTCACAGGAATGTTGCTCTTGATGTCTAATTGATCCTAGCAAAATTTCAGGTCGGCCAGAAATTCAAGATGGCCACAGCTAAAAATAGATTTTTAAAAAATAAGTTTCTAACGACTACTTCTTGAAAACTATAAGTGATATTGATATGAGTCTTTTCCTAAAATGATCAGTATGACATGATGAGTTGATCCTTGTCGAAAATTATTTTGACTCGACGTTAAACATGGCTGCCAGTGGCCATCTTTGTTTACATAGAGTTATATCATGAATGAAAACTTGTAGCGACTACTCCTCTGAAACTACTTGACGGATTTTCATGAAACTTCACATGAATGTTGTTCTTGATGTCTAATTGATCCTAGCAAACTTCAGGTCGGCCGGAAATTCAAGATGGCCGCCACAGCTAAAAATAGATTTTCAGAAAACAAGTTTGTAGCGACTACTACTTGAAAATTATAAGTAATATTGATATGGGACTTTTTCTAAAATGATCAGCATGACATGATGTTGGTCCTTGTCGAAAATCTTTTTGATTCGATGTTAAACATGGCTGTCTGTGGCCATCTTTGTTTACATAGAGTTATCTAGTTAAAACTTGTAGCGACTACTCCTCTGTAACTACTCGATGGATTTTCTTGAAACTTCACAGGAATGTTGCTCTTGATGTTTTATTGATCCTAGCAAAATTTCAGGTCGGCCCGAAATTCAAGATGGCCGCAGTGGTTAAAAATAGATTTAAAAAATGTGATTTTGTGGTGACTACTTCTCAAAAAGCATAATTGATGTTGATTTGGAACCTTTAGCAAAATGACTGGCACGACATCTTGCAGGCTGATCAGGGTTTAACTGTCTTGGTGCTGATCAGTCATTTGATAGAAACACCCCTTTGTACTACAAATGGACTGGTCCAAATTAAAAGGACAGTCCATTATACATTCATAGAAGGGTAAGGATTTAGTCTCTTTTGTATTTTGACTCTCAGAAAAAGACTGAAAACAAATGGTAGGATTTTAAGATTTTATTTTAATTCTGATTTTCCACCTATAACCTCAGACCAGCAAATATAATGAGATAGTAACATAATTCTCAGGAGAAATTGCATAACATGGCCTGTGTTTGACCTGGTCACACACCTGCTATATTTCTGAATACAGACCATTCTATTTCTGTTACACAGTGTGATTAGAGGATATACTAAGGTTGATGTTGTAAGGGATTTAATTGATACAGTTTTATAATTAAACTTTTTGGTAACATTATGACATTTTTATAAGCTTGAAAAAAATATATTCTTTAAAGTAGGATCAAATGGAATGAGATTATAATGTTGCATAATAAATCATAATATTTAGGAATATAGGAATATTGCTCTTGATGTCTAGTTGGTCCTAAGTAAAAATCAGGTTGGCCTAAAATTCAAGATGGCCAGCATGTCTAAAAATAGATTTATTAAATACAATATTGTGGCAACTACTTCTCTAAAACCGTAAGCGGTTTGGTACCTTTACCAAAATGACTTTAATAAATTTATTTACAGGATGTTGGTTTTGATGTCCAGTTATTTCCATTAAGTAACAATCAGGTTGGCCGGAAATTCAAGATGGCTGCCACAGCTTAAATACTCGTTTGTGGCAACTACTTAACAAAAAACATAAGTGGTATTGATTTGGAACCTTTACTAAAATGACTGGCATGCCATGTAGTTGGTCCTAAACAAAATTCATTGATTCTTTGTCAAACATGGATGCCTGCGACCATCTTTTTTTAGATAGAGTGATAATAGGAAAAACTTGTGGCGACTTCGTCTCTGAAACTATTTCCATAAAACTTCACAGGTCTATCAGTAGAGCTTCAAGGTCATTGACCTCTTGTTTCAAAAGGCGAAACAAAAATTAGCTTGTACTTGTATCCAGTGAAAACGGCAACACCTTTGAGTAAGAATAGAGCCTCAACATGTAAACAAACCTTGCAGACATCGTGGCATTAAAGTGCACACATATGAAAAGTTACCTTAATTATTCTGTCGTTAATTATCTGTGAATATATACATTACTACTATTTTTTCACTCTTCAGATTTTCAAAAAGTAGGAATAAAAGGGCTATTTCGAAAAAAAGTAGGAAAAAGTAAGGAAAAATAGTTCCTCTTGAAAGCCTGATTATATAACACGTTGCTTCATTGGTTAATGTCTCAAATTTGCGACCGTAAAACGTACGGTTTGGAATTACGTAAAACAAAAGTTTAGACTGTAAAACCACTCACATACAATCCCAGATTGAAAATGTTAAGATTTTTCTTAAGTTTTTCACTCTGGGATGGTATGTGTTGGTTTTATGGTGTAAGATGAATATATGGGGTAAGATGAATATATGTCTGAAGTTCTATGAACATAGGTCAAATACATGTTAAGTTATGGGCAGTTATGAGCTTGGTTAGGTTCCAAGTTAAAGTTTAATGAAAGGGAGCATAGCTTTGCCAAAATGTCTAAGTTATTTGCACATGTGTAACGACATTACATGGGGTAAGATGAAGATGTATGCGAAGTTTCATGAACATTTTCAAGTTACGGCAAAGGTTAAGTTGCAGGTGAAAGTGCGAGTGACGGACGGATGACATACAAAGAGATCCCTAAGTGTTTGTCATACTATGCAGGTGACATGAAAATATATATTACAATATAAATATAAAATAATAATAGTAATAACAATAATATACATATATATGAATAATATTCAAAGAAATGTCACATCCAGTGCTCAAAAAATAAATTATTGTGCGCAAGTCATATTTGTTGTACATTTCAGTGAAATTTCAGTGAGTGTTTCGGACAACAAACCAATAGACGAATAAACGGACCTCCCTTCTGGGGCTAAAAACAAACAAGATTCCCTTGTCTAGGAATTGAATTGAATGTTGTGTGATATAGAATTGGCCCATGTCACTTTACTACCATAAAGGGAGGTAATATCCAACATTATTTCACTTGCCTATGACATGTTACAGGTTATTATATATATTTTCAAGCATTGTTTCTTTTTTTATTTAAAGGGTATATGTCATTTACTGATTTACGTGCTATGATATTTGTTTGAAGTATAATACTTAGCACCGTTTACTTTATATTAGTATCAGGTATATTAACCTAATTAACCTGTTAATAAACGCAAACGAATACTGTGCAAGTATGTGAACATAAGGACACTGAAAAGTATCCAGCCCCGCTAGGGTCGTAATTAATAGATGCAGGAAAAAACCTCGTTGGAAGTTCCTGATATGAAAAATTAATTGTAATTCAATTATAAACGTTGAGAATATAGGGAAAGTTTATTCAAGTTAATCAGGGAGAACCTCGTTAATGGTTCCTGATAATTGTTACATATTTGCTGAGCTATATTGATTTATATAGTTTGTTAATAAAGTGCTAGAATGGATTTATGATTCACTTGCATATTTAGAGTTTATTAAAACTTATCCTAGTACATTTTCGACTTTGTTGGTGTCCTGAAGTACAACAATCCACACCCCGTCTACGAACCTGGGGAGAAAGTAGCCTCTTCCTTAGGGATATAGCACCGCTGTGTCGGATTACCTCTAAGTGACCTGACGAGGCGCTGCTCAAGCCTGGCATAACTTGTCATAGGCTGGTAATGCCAGTTAGTTTACACATACACACACTAACATCGCTGTGCCCGGTTGCCTATAAGTGACCGGACAAGGCATTGTTTATTTTGAGCATAATTGGTCATAGGCTGGTTATGCTCATTCGTACGTTACATACCCACACACTCACTCAAACATTCAAAACGGCTACATTTGTTTAACAGCTCATCAACACATTATGTTATTTAGCCACCTCAGAGAGGTGGGGAGGATACATAGGAAACCTGCCCTACTCTTGCTAACAAATAGATAACTATAGTTCTTTAACCTGCTCGCAAATTCGAGTCCGATACACGGCACGGCCTGGATTACGCCAGCCCTATTATGTAGAACGTTGATAGTCTAGTTTATTAGGGGTAGAACATGTTCATACAGTAACGTTTTTCATCCACTTTGATGTCCGACTTGCTTCTTTGTAGAAGCTTCAACTTTGTCTGCTTCCTTACCCTTCCCTACATCTGCACATAATATAAATAATATAACAATAAACGTATATTAGACCCATGAGGATGATCTATTAGTCTAGCACTGCTACTACTGTGGAATGACGATTACATTTACAGACATGTAAGATAAAGATTATATCTTTTTCACTTTACACCTTTTGCACTATTTCCTCACATTTTCTTACTTTTAAACCTTTTATCTTGTCTACTAACAGACACAGGCGCGCGCGCAACCTGCTCGAACTTACCCTTGAGGGTGTGCAGCAGTATAGAGAGATAGCGATAGATAGATAGATAGAAATCGGATCAGTAACAGCGGAGTTATAACCTTGTTTTGTTCTGAAAAATGACATTTTTTGCCTTGTGAACACTCTAGCACCTTCATTTATTATTTGATCTTTACCAAACTTGCAAAGATTTTTAATACTAATAAAAGCTTGAACAAGTTCGAAAACCAGCTAAATTGGGTCATTAACACCAGAGTTATGGTCCTAATTTTTTCTGAAAAATTCCATTTTCTGCCTTGCGAACACTTTAGCACCTTCATTTATTAACTGATCTTTACCAAACTTGCAAAGTTTGTTAAAATCAATGAAAGCTCGGATAAGTTTGAAAACCAGCCACATCGGATTAGTAACAGAAGAGTTATAGCCCTTCTTTTTTCTGAAAAAGGCTATATTCTGCCTTTTGAACACTTTAGCACATTCATTTATTATTTTATCTTTAACAAACTTACAAAGATTGTTAATATTAATGGCCCATGATTTAGTTAAAAATACTGTATTTTGCCTCATTAACATGATAGGACTTTCATTTGGACAGATTTAAATGAAAATTTGCAGGGATTATCCGTACCAAATATAGATATGTATATCGTTACCGTGTTCCGCTTCAATGATTTTTTGCTGTTTTATGGCCCTTTAAATGTTTTACTACACACATTTTATCTGGACTATTTCTCTTGAACCCTTGGCTAGATTTTAACGAAACTTTGCAGGGATGATCAGTACCAAGCCTAATTATGCATGTCATCGCCATACTTCGGTTGAAATATTTTTGGCTGAGTTATTGCCCTTTAAATGTTTTAATATACAAATTTTGTTCGAACTAAGTTCTCCTGAATCCCTGATTGGATTTCAGTGATACTTTGCAGTGATGATCATCGCTGTGTTCTGGTTGATTGAGTTTTCTCATAATATACAAAACAAATATCAAGAAAAGTGTTCATGAACCACTGGCTGGGTTTCAGTAAAAGTTGGCAGGGAATGACTAGTACCAAGCCTAGTTGCGCATGTGTTTTATGGTGTTTTCCCCCATCAAAGAATCCATATAGCCAGTAGAGCGATACAGGCCCGCTTGGGCCCTCTTGGGCCCTCTTGAGTCGCTCGTTTTACTTTAAAATCATGATAAAAAATAAAATTAAGAAAAAAGCTATTTTTATTAGTATGATTTCGGTGTTTTTACTCAAGAACATAACAAATAAATAATGCTTATCAAACGCAATTACTTGTAATTTCGTTCCCTGGGACATTTCAGCCGCTTTTCAGTTTCTTGCTTTTCTTTGCTTTTTCGAACGGAACACAGAAAATATGCCATGACGGCACGGAAGGGAACAGATGTCATTTAAAGAATAGCAAGATTTCATAAAAAAATCACGCGCAATTTACTCAAATATCAGCATTTACTCGTTACTATAGAACAGGAAATATAACGCGGGACATGAACATTTTGACGTTAATTTCAGTAGTTCGGATGTTTTATCAATTACAAAATTCTAGTTTTATTGGTAATGTTATCAGTACTCCAAAAAGAAAGCAAAGGCCTTTGCAGTGATATATTACACTATATATTTAATATATGTAAACAAAATAGAGATAGCTTTTTTAATGAAGCGGTCGGCATTTTTTCGAAGTGACACAAGTATTGTGCGGGACGTCTTTACAATGGTATCCACTTACCCCTGCGTACTTTACAATGATATTCAGCTACTCTTGCTTACTTTACAATGATATTCAGTTGCTCCTGTATCATTTTACAATGATACCCAGCTACCCACGGTTGATTACCTTAAAATGATATCCATTTCCTCTAGCTTACTTTAGAATAATATTCAGTTACTCTTTTTTACTTAACAATGATATCCATCTACCCTTGCTTACTCAGTTACTATTGGTTACTTTACAATGATATCCATTTACTATTCGTTACTTTACAATGTAAAATTGTCAGAATAAGAGAAATATAAATGAACAGGGCAAAGTTTAATATAACTAGATTACATTGACTCTTTGACTAGTGAACATATGTAAAAAAATAAAATAATAATAATAATTCTATAAACAGTGTGTACAGAAAGAAACATTTCAACAAAATGATTTGCTGCTGTCGTAAATTGTACTATTGTTAAAACCTTACTAAAACTAGAATATACCCTGCTGAAAATGTAAAGGGTAATTTACTGTGCTAATATATTTCAGCAGATTATTTCTTAAGATCAACCTATACTGAGCAAAAAAAGAAACTTTCCTCCATGTTTAAGCTGAATAACTAAAGATATCCACCGTTTTCAGTATAAAACTTATACAGAAAATTCAGTTTGTTTATCTAAAGTTTTGGTGTGGCACGCTAGCAAAGTCGCGAAGGGACTAAATTGAAAATCACAAAAAGTAAAGGTCTAGGTTAGTAAGGTTTGAAGTGTAAGATTAACTAAAACGTTGCCAGCTGGATCAAATAAACTTAATAACATGTGACCACCATTTGTAAAACAACATCAACGCCCTTCCATGGCCTGAGGTCAAATGGTTAAAGGTCAAGGTCGCCATGACGTAATATGGTAATACACAATTTCGAAAGAATAACACCCACACTCAGGAAACCTCCTAGGCATTTAGCCCTTGGTGAAACCTTATTGTTTTGGGGGTCAGTAGGTTAAAGGTCAAGCTCCTTATGACCTCATGTGGCAATATGCATTCCGTTTGTTGACTTGTATACATGTCGTTGGTCGGAGGAGGAATCGTGGTGCTTTTGGGATCACTAGTTCAAAGGTCAATGTCACCAATATATATTCTTAGTGATAACTCCAGGAATATAATACCTACACTTATACAACTTTGTAGCACAATGTCCGAATTGAGAGGAGGAATTGCTAACGGCATCACTAGGTCAAGGTCACCATGTTCTCATATGGACATGGGCATTTCACATGATAACTCCGGAAATAGAATACCTACACTTATTAAGCTTCATAGATGCATTGCCCTTGGTGACAGGAGGAAGCCTATGGCTTTTAGGTTCCGTAGGTCACATTGGCCGAATCCTGAGAAACATTTTTCCCACTGTACTTTGTAACTATTAAACTATAATTTTCAAACCTTACAGAAATAGTTCCCAAGTTAAAACAACAATCCCTATTGATTTTATGGTCAGTATGTCAAATGTCAAGGTCACAGTGATCTGATCATGAACATTACATTCCCACCTGAATTATTTGACCTACAATCTGAAAATTGTATACAAACAGTACTCTTGGTTAAACAACAACCCCTATCAGTTTTGTTTTGTTAGAAGGTCAAAGGTCAAGGTCAAATTGACCTTACATCTGGAATATGTTTTAAAATAAAACCCTTAACAATCAAGCGTTTTATGCTTTATGTTTTAGACATTAGGCGGCATTCCTATTAGCACATGATGCTAGGCCAAATATGAAGGTCATTTTTGTGGTAGAGGCAGATCACCGCATTTTAATAGATAGAACCAGTACGGTATATCTCCTGCCATCCGGAAGAATCGTCACTTTCTCACTTGACAAAGTGGGATTGGAACCCGCAGCAGTGAGAGGCGAGAACGTTTTAGACGAAGCCTCGTTACTGTCCAGGCCATGGAAAAAATAGTTAAGCATCTGACAAGCACCAAAATGGTACGAACTCATGTTAACTGATATATAGTGCCCAAAGCATAACGTGTTTATTGTTATAACTGATTCACTGCAACATTGCCATTTCTACCACGTGACATATCTTGGGTCAGTGAGAAGCTATTGCAGTTTGTTATGCAGTAATAAATACAATAGACGACACGTATTAAGTACCCCAATGATTAATGCTCATAAAACATTTCTTTGTTCATCATAGTTTTCTCAATGTTTAAACACGTTCTTTAAAGCGTTAACTCATTGTAATTAGACGGAGACCAAAGCCTGAAAAAACAAACGTTTACCCGGAAAGATATACTCCTGATTTTTTAAATATTAACAGAAGGGATTCTTGTACATATGAAACCACTGTATGGGCTTCTGGCATACTTTGCATTTCATAACAGCATCACGATTTCTACGGTAACCCATTCGTACCAAGCTAATATATAAAAATCGCTGAACAAACATTCAAAAGAAAATAAAGAAATTTGCACACGTCCTTTTAGGCAAATACAGTTCCAGTATTTGAAACCTATATGTGTATGTGAAATATCAAACTACAGAATCAAGACCTGATTATGTTACACTTTACTAATTTTAACAAGAGTTATAGACCTTTTATGAACTTTGTTTTGTCCTGTGCCAGGGGTAATGCGAATTTATTGTGTTCACAATAACTGCAGTAAACGGTTTCCGATTTCCACTAAATGTTGTATGGTGTAAGGCCTTATACCTACAAGGCCTTTGACAAGTTTAATACTGAGTAAAACTGACACTTGCTTTAAAGAGTTATTACCCTTGGTTATTGAAAGAATAGGCACATTTTAGCTTGAGTACACACATGAAAAGGTTTGCGTGACGTTTACTGCATTCTTTTTCAAGAAAGTAATAACGACCGAAATATATTAATCCAAAAGTTAGCATAAGCTTTAGCACAATATTGTGTTACGTGATCTACAGCGGCAGTAAGACAGGACCTTATACCTTTGGAGATGTCTGTAGTGGCGCAGACACTAGAAATAGAGAAAAGTGTGCTTTATTACGCTGTTTTAGTAAATTAGGTATCCCGTACATAGTTGGAAGTTTGTTTTGCTTTTCATCTACTCCAGCTTTAATAGCGCTTCATTGAGTTTTATATCCGGACAAACCTTTGCAAAGGTTTATAATAATAACCCTGATTTACTTAAGGTATTGTCAGAACACTTTTGCTACAAGGTCTATCACAACGTGAACACTGTGGTGACTATATGTACAGACTTTTTAAGATTATTGGTCATTATCACATTCCTACAATCTGTTCGTTTAGTGCAGTGTGGCGGCTGTAAAAAGTCTCCCCGTGCTACGAATCAGTAGTGTTATTTTTTACTGGTCCTTTGGAACTAACGAGCCCAATATAGATGGCTTTGAAGTAGAATACCCTTTAAGCCGGTGCTAGGGCGCGTGAGAAGTGTTGCTTCTTCCATTACTTCTCATGAACAGATTCAATAAAACCGAGACTGCTGCTTTATTCTCTTAATTGTGTTAGTTGCTCTCAAAGGATCACCTTTATCAGTACTTATTGTTAACAACATAACAAAATAGGATATGACCCTATCATTATGCAATGCACTGCATGTTTAGATGTTGACCCATTTACAGTTCGCCACAATGCTTTACAATTAATGTTGCGATGACCCGACAGATTTGGAACCCTATGATGACTTCTACTCACGGGCATTTATTACGATATATAATATAAAAGGCTAGAGAAAATATAGTTATAGTATATGTATATAGTAAAGGGCATTCCTCTGCTCTCTATCTCTATCCTTCTATACTATATATCGTAATGAATGCATGTGCTTCTACCTAAATAGGCCTATTTTTTATTTAATATTGTCTTATCGTGATCATTCTTTTTTGTCCTGGCTTCTGACAAGTATTTGCTTTGTGGCTTTTTGGGAATTTCTATTCATATATACATGATCATTTTGTGTTATACTTATATTGCCTACTAATTGCTATTCATACGTCCTAGTTTGTAAGGGGTTATAGCCTGGCTGGTCGAATTTGATTGGAATGAAAATAGGGTAAGAGTGAAGTATGGTGCACTCTATAACCTGGTTTAAACCCAGCAGCCTTGATGTCACTGACCATTTCAAGGAGGTACCCATATTGTCACTGACCATTCCAAGGATGTACCCATATTTCAACCGTTTGAGTTTGTCATTTCGCATACTTTGCCCTTTTCTATCCTTGTGATTGGTGTTTGTTTCAAATACGTGTGTTTGGTTGATTGACTGTGTTCTGTGAATGTTATATTTCCATCTCGACTTTTATACCATAATTTGTTTCTGACTCGAAATAGGATATGGATCACATTTAGTGATACTTATAGTTTTAAACTGTAAACATGATTATATTACACTATTTAATACATTGCGTCCATGGATCAGGGCGATACAAACCGTAGGAAAATATTCAAGTTGAGAAACGTTGACAAACTTCTTAACCAGAAGTTACCTGTTCTATCAATCAGAACCTAGAATTGAAACTCAAGGTCACAAAAACACCAATGTTGGTTGGACAGTTAATGAGCATTTGTAACAATTTCAAATAAATCATTTAGATAATATTCAAGATGTTTTGGAGAAACTCTGTCAGACGTCATACCCAAACAATGACGTCGCTCAATCGCCTTCCAACGAAACTTGTCAATAAAAAACCCCGTTGTTTTTCTGATAAATAAAATCAAACATCTGTGACAAAATAGTGAACCAATTTGGAAGTTTACAATTTGATAAGACAGTAATTGCTGTAATAATATTCTATTTTCAAGGTAAATTAAAGGTCCATAACTGTATTAAGAAATCTAAAAGCTACCATCGAACGGATTCTAAATATTTGCCAGTATGTTATTTTATTAAGACTTCACGCTAAACGATATGGTTTAAACCCTACACAATTAAAGATAGTTGTTCCAATAACCATATTTTCTAAGTAAATTAAGGGCCATACCTCTATTCCAAAATGGCAAAACAATTTGATGTATCATAAATAGTATTAACATATACTGGTATCCTATTTGTATATACAATTTGCACCCAAAATGTTGTTTAATTTTCAACAAAACTTGATTAATTAACATAAACTCTACACAAAAATGTAGTTTTGTAGATAATCAGGGGCCATAACTGTATTTAGAAAAGGCAAAGGTACACATTGATCGTAAGGAAGTGATGTCTGGTTGATATAAGGCTTCACAGCAATTTTAGTTAAAATCCAAAATAAGATAGAAGTTATCAAAACCTTGCACCTAAGCTTTACCCAAAATATGCATTATTGTTAAGTAACTTAGGGTTCATAACTCTATTCTGAAAAGGAGAAAGTCGGCCTTGCTCGTAAGAAAGAGACATCTTAATAATATAACACTTCACAGTAAAGTTGGTTTTAACCGAAAACAATTTACAGAAGTTATTAACAACGTGCATGAAAGCTTTAGCCAAAAGGTGAATGCCCGTCCCTCCCTCCACCCATCTGCCCGCCATCTTCAATCCTTAAACCGCTTTTGATTTAAAGATAATTAATTGAAAATTGCATTTGGCATAAACAGAATATAATTAGGCGTGCTTATGTCTTATTTATGTACAAAACAAAATCATATCGCTAAAATATAAACTTGTACACACTTTTTCTTTGAATATCAATATTTTCTTATCACTTATGGGCTTCCGTAGAAAATGCGTTGGTGTTACGAAATGCAAAGAATACCATTAATCCATACAGTGGTTTCGTATAGAGTACAGTTTCTGCAATTGATATGCAAAAACTCACGAGTATATCATTCAGGGTAAACCAAGAGTGTTTTTTTGCACGATAGGAGAAGTTGGGTCCCAGCCTAAATCCAATTATGAAATTGATTATTTATTTTCAATTGAAATTGATGAACATGTTCAAAACATATTAATGTGTCCTCCAACAGCAATCCACCCTAGCCTATGAGTTTTTATCAAATATGTACATCGCATTTAAAAGATATGAGATCAAATGTAACTGAGGCACTTATAAGTGTCGTCTAGTGAAGTTATCATAGTTTCGCTTAACTTCTCGATATGTATCCGGTAAACACCAGCTGTATCACGTGAACACCGGTAAACACCAACTGTATCATCTGAACACCGGTAAACCCCAGCTGTATTATTTGAACACCGGTAAACTCCAGCTGTATCATGTGAACACCGGTAAACTCAAGCTGTATCATGTGAACACCGGTAAACTCAAGCTGTATCATGTGAACACCGGTAAACCCCAGCTGTATCATGTGAACACCGGTAAACTCCAGCTGTATCATGTGAACAACGGTAAACCCCAGCTGTATCATGTGAACACCGGTAAACCGGTAAACTCCAGCTGTATCATGTGAACACCTGTAAACCCCAGGCGTATCATGTGAACACCGGTAAAACCCAGCAGTATCATATGATCATAAGTCATGTAAAACAACTTGAGATAGAGTGTCAAAACCATGATCAAGATTAGATTAAGTTCACTGTAACCATGGCCTGTAACATAGTGACAACATATCAGTATATATACTCTTTAATTCCACTTTTACAGAGATTACAAATACACATATTATCAATTAGGTACATATGGAATACAGTAGTAATTGCATGTCATATGATGAGAACAAAATAATAGTAAATAAACGAATGCAAAGAGGTGAACAGTTTCTAACAGTGATTCATACTTGTAGAAATTGTTTGCAATCTTTTGGAACACTGTCTTGAAATGTGTATCCACGACGTTCAAATCATGTATGATTTATATATATACATAAAAAAAAAAAGAAAAAAAAAATGTGTGATACATACTTATAGAAATTACGTCAATCGTTTGAAACACCTTTCCTTGACTTGAAAGGTGAGTCCACGACGTTCAATTAGTGTATGATTTAATTACAAATAGTATACGTTATACTGTTTCCAATGATCAGTATACTACTATGTAGCTATCTTATATACAACCGCGATTTTCTTTACTGTTGGTATTACTGTTGTTATGGTCGCTCTGATACATAATACTACTACTGGTATACGTTCCTCTGACAAATGCACATACCTTTTTAAATTTGTATTAATAAGGACAGTAGAGATGTAAAAAAACTGTTCGTGCTTTATTTCTTCTATCCTAAGATACGTTTTGCTACCTAAATAGGTTTGAAATAGTTCTTCTTTTGTCAGAAGTTCGAGCACGGGCAATAGTGTTTAGGTAAATCTTTCGTTATGCTATTGCAAAGTATGCATCTGAAAGACAGGAAGCTAGACGTTGCAAATGCTACCAATGAACGAGCAATTTTGAATTTATCATAGAAGCTACAAACAGAGACCGGAACCTTCCAGATTAAGGCTGGTGCTACTGAATTATGTAGATTTATGAATCGCGTAAAATCATCATCACTTTATATTCTGTCGCCCCATTCTGTCGTATAAAATGATTTAGCAGCGTAATCAACAATTATTTTCCATCTTAATGTGCATTCGATAAGAAAGACAATAAGTAATCAAATAGCCTATACTTAACGAGTATCTCGCATATGTCAGGGATGTACCCATACTGATTTGTACATCCCTGCAGCATAAACAAGTTAAGTCTCAGACTGAAAATCTGTTTGCACAGTAAATGTGTCGGTAGTGTACACAATTTCTGTAAAAAGCTTAGTTTTCGTTTATCAATATCGGATTCCAAGCATGGAAAGAGCCATGTCGGTGCGCGTGCGCATAGGAAACTTTTGAATTACTTTTGCTGACAACCGTTTCACTTTTTCAAGCTGAAGCAAATTTTTGACAGACATATTATGCCAAAGCTCGCACCCAATAATGTAATTTTCTCTACTATCGCCGAAACAATTAGAGGATTAATTGTTCCTCTATGTGGATCCAGTGACAAAATCAAAAACAGAGAAGCACGTCCTTTATCACAACGGCTGTCTATAGCAGTGCCGCATTGAAGTGAAGCATTTAATTCTTTACCAACATGCTTAGTGAAATAGGTTTGCTTTAAATCCATAGTACCAAATGTTATTGGACTTGCAATCACTTCATTGCTGTTAGAAAATAAAATCACTTGACCTTTGGAGGGATTAAATGACAATCTCCATTTCTGAGAATACATTTTAACAATAGTTAATATTTTTCTCAGACTGTCTACGTTTGGAGCTAGGAGTGTCAGGTCGTCAGCCAGAGTGGGGTTTCCACAATTTATTAAACCAATATAAGAACCAAGTGATGAACATTGTAATTCTTCTAGAAGGTCGTTTATGTAAACAAGATAGAGCCAACTGGAGAGAACCCCACCCTGACGGACTCCTTGCATCACCGAGAAAAGTTCTGATTCTATACCATTAACCATTACACAGCTAAACATAGTTCTGTAAATATAAATTAGAGTGTCTAAGAGTTTCCCGCCGATACCGAATTGCCTCATTTTACTAAATCGTGCCATACGTTATCGTAGTACGCATTAGATGCATCTAGAATAGCTGCATAAGTGTAACTACCGTGCTCTTTAGTGTGCAGAATTGTTTCTTGCTTATTAAAAGAAACTGTTATAGATCCTTGAAGTTCTTGATAGCCGTTCTGTTGTTTATTAGGAAACGAATGCTCTTTAGATGACTCCATGTATTTAATCTTCCCTTAACTACAGCTTCAAAAATCTTGTAGAGATCTGACAATAAAGTAACAGGACTGTAACTATCGGGACGATCTTTTGTCTTTTCTTCCTTGAGAATAGGGATTATTATTCCAACCCGGAAGCTATAAGGGGAATATTCGTGTTCAATCATTTTATCAAATAACAATTTAAGGTACTCTAGAATGGTACTACCACCGTGTATAATGTGCTCATTTACTATGTTATCAGTTGACGGTGCTTTTCGAACTTTTAATTTTGTTCTTACAATGCTTTGTAACTCCTCTAAATTAATAGGACAGCTTAGTTCTGGGTTGTTATTAGCATGATCAGACTTCACATAATCGTTCACTTCTCTTTCTACTTTACATTTAAAGTCGTCGTCATCATCACAATTTGATGGAATTAATAAAAACGGATAATAGTTTCGAAATACCGTAGTAATACTTTCTGGGTCGCTTTTTAACACTTTACTACGTTGGTCGTACACTTCTACTATTGTTTTGCTTTTTTTTATCCTTCTGCGTGTGTTAACAAGTTGCCAACATAGCTTGAAATCACAATCTGCTGCATAATTCAGATCGTCATAATATTTTCTTTCTACATTTAATATCGCTTGATTTTGAACTTTTCTAAACCTGCTTTTTGCGGCTTTGTAATACCAATATGATTCGTGTTCGTTTCCGCGTGGTTTCCTGATACGTATTCATTCGGTACGCTTTTGCCTTTGTAACGTATGCGTCATTTATACCTCGGAGTCCAGTAGGGTTTTGAGTGTTTATTAAATTTAGAAACTTTTAAGGTACCGAACGCGGCAATGTGTATTGATTTTGTTATAAAATCGGCAAAATTGTCTATATCGCTTTTACTATTTATGGTCATTTGAGCCTCTGTTAAATTGACAACCTCGAGTTGTTGCTTCAACGCTACCTTGTAATTAGAAATCTCTCCTGGTGTGCTCTTATTCCAGGCTATATGAGTTTTATTAACCAACTGGTAACACGATATTGGTATTCTTAGTTTCGTAAGGATTGGTAGGTGGTCGGATACGGTGCACAGTTCATCATCAGTCACCCGATTTTCAATACAACATGGCTTCGCTCTTTGGCTATAAGCACACAGTCTAACATTTTCTGAGTGGGACGAAATGTATATGGCACCCCTGAAGTTTTTATAACAGTATAATTGCACATCTCTATGAATGCTTTAAATACGTTACTTCGTTCACTACTAGTATGCGGACAAAGTGTGTTATTATCAATGGACATATTGACATCACCGCACATTATAACACGCCCCTGTTGCGAATAAGCCTCGTATATGCCTTTCATCTTACTCACACATTGTTTATATACACTGATATCGTAGTACACCGATGGCATACATATAGCAAAAATATAGATAGGAATACAGGAGTTTGACTGAATTATTTCCACACCTACAATTCTGTCACTCGGAAAAGCCTGCATAGGTTTTACCTTGAACTGACATTCTTTTTTGTATAGAATACAAACTCCACCTTTGCCGCATCTCGCGCTTGGAATGTGAGATGAGTCGCATATAGACGTCGATATGTACTTACTATCTACTGAGACAAGAAATGAGCTGTGATCGGGTTCAAGTTTGTGCTCGGATATTAGAACTAAGTCAATGAAATATTTATCTAATAAACAACTTACACTTGAAGAAGAAGACATGATTCCTCTCACATTCCAAGTAAGCAGATTGCAACTTAAAGATTAAACATACAACATTCAACGATACGTATAATTGTCCATAATACTTGATTAGCCATGGCTGAGTCAAAATTGTACATGTATTACCAATAGCTGTTATGGTTTAGTTATGACTTCTGATTGACATTATGCCAAACACGACAGTACATATTTCTTGGCCAAAAGTACTTGTTTTCGACCATGCTACTCTGGTTGGAATAAACTGTCAGCTTAGCCGCAAGGTCACCATTTTTACTTTCAAACATATGGATCGCCTGTGGCTTTATTCCATTGTCTTTAAGGAAAAGTCTTAATCCAGCTTTGTTAGATCGTGATGATATCCCACCAATGTAGTATCGCCGAGTTTTTCTACAAGCAATACCATCGAATGCCGGTTCTTCAGCTGTGTTGTCATTTTCGTTGATATCACCCTCAGTCACCGGACTGCTGCAAGAATATGTGGAATGATTACCATGCTTAACAATAGTATTTTGCAAGAGAATGTCTAACGTCAATGCTATATGTATCGTTCGTATCCTGTTCTCTCTTCTTTTGAATACCTTCACTGCCATTGGTCTTCTTTGATGATATTTCGTTTGCTGTACTATCGATGCTTCCTGGATGTGTCACTGGTACCTCCTTGCTCGAAGTCACTCTTTCAAACCGCCGTTTTTCAACATTGAATATGAGTGTGCTTGTCGGTATTGCTGATTTCGATTTCGTACAATCACTCCTTTGGTTTTCCTTTTTCGAGACGTTTACTTCAGGGGATTTGAATTGTATACTGTCTCTTTGAAAGTCGTTATCTAGCACTGTATTTCCCGTAGATTTCTTTTCTGTGTCTAGAACCGTTATGGTACTTTTGGGGGAAATGGAAGCGTCATTCTTGGGTCGGGTGTTCGGGTGTATCTTATCTGAATTTTGTATTGCCTTAATTTCCTTTTCAAGCTCTTTTATTGTCTCTTTATCTTTTATTGTCTGTTCTTTTAACTCAGCTACTTGCTGTTTTATGAGTCCAATATCTGACTTTAGACCTGCAATTTCTAGTCGGATCGACTTAATGTTCACAATCGGAGTGGACCCGCCGTAACTTTCAGGTTCAGATTTTGACGCTTTTCTTTTGCAGAATATGTCATTGAGTGCCTTAGGATCACCGTTGTCAATGACGTTTTGAATCCAAAAGCAATCATTTTTCTTTACACTTGTTCCTGCTTTTGTTGTTTTCCGCGCGACCAATGTCCCTTGGGGACAGTTCGCTAATACGCTTGCTCTTTTGGTAAGGATGGTTCTGTACCATGAAACTGCTTCATCACACGAATTTGTGTGTTTCAATAATGTTTTGATGTAATATATGTCCTTACTCAAGTTTTTCAAGTCATGGTCTAGATTATTAAACATGCCTTGATTCGCGAATGGCTGGGATGAAAAATCGTCATGGTGCTTTAGACGTTCTCCGGAATGTTGTGATATGGACTCTTTTTGTACCACTTGGCTGTACGACAGTACTTGCGCTTCAGGCAGAGTGTCCATCCACCAGTCATATTCATCTTCATTATACCAATCATTGTAACACCGTGACTCGCCTCAGATTATGTTTTGACTCGATTCGCTATCATATAGTGCATTTAGTTTGACTGCTGATAATTGGGTGTAAACTTCACCCTTTGTATTATTCTCCCAATGTTGTATGTCGCGGCTATTGCCTTCGGCCATTGTAGTTCGGCGATTAGCTAAGGACGTCGCTAATGGTTTTCTGTTTACAACAATTAAGTAATTATATGTAACGGTTATGAATCAGTGCAAAACGTTTGACAATCGCTCACTGCATGTTCAAGATACTTAAAAATACTTTCCCGCGATAAGCCCGTAGTAAGAACAAAGAAACGTTCGAAAAATCTTCAAAATGTCTTATTTAGACACAATGCTTTTTCAAAATACTTATCAGGTAATATTAAAATAGCATTTCACACAAGTGTTTACCTCACCGGAAACGGAAGTCATCATCTTCTTCGTGAAAGTTTGTGAAGGTAACTGGAACATGATAAATTTAACCAGTTTCAGTGTCAATATTATGTTCACTGCGACATTGACCCACATTTGACTTACATAACTCACGCTCAATCCAAATACAAACATGTATAAGTAGTTTCAGGAAGATTTAGGCCAAGCAGATGATAATCCAAGTCTACTGTGACTTTGACCTACTGACTCCAGACACCACCATAACGATTGGTCTAGCAATAAAAACAAACTAAATAACATAACTTTAGGGTACATTAAGAAAGTGAAGATTTACCACATACCTCTATGTAAAATAACTGTGACATCCGGTGGCTATATTGAAAGTCTCATCACCGTGTCTTTTATTTGATCCCGTATCATCTTTTTACGCTTTTAGATGTGTTACATGTTTAATTAGTTTCAGTTTATTTAAGCTGTGGTGGTCATCTTGGATTGTAAGATGTACGAGTCTCCCAAAGCAATGTTCCGGTGAAATTACGCGAAGTTGTTTTGGAGAAGCAGCTCTCAGAAAAAAAGCTAAAAGACGGGCGACGGACCTGCGATGACGCACAATGACGTACGTGTGTGCGTGCGTGTGTTTCGAAGGTTTAAAGTCCCTCTCCCACTGAGCCCCGAGAAAAATCGTTGACTCGGGATTGTCATTTACAATCAGCATATCAATTTATTAATTTCAGTATCACTTTGACTTTAACCCTGCCTGCATATAAATAAATAAAACATAATAACAGAGTTATCTGTTTTACATTGTTATTCGACCACAGATTTTAATGTACAATTGGTGCAATATAATCAACACTTAGTTATATGCAAAACTAACATGCGTTGGACCATTCAAATATATGTATGTATTAATAATGCTGTTAAAAGGTTATGTAGAAAAACGAACTGGACGCTGCGAGTTTAAAAACAAATCAATAGTGTCCTTGATCCCATTAATAGTTACCCGGCTCAGCATTATTGCTGTACAACTTCGCAGATGACATTTACCTTCAGTTTATTGTTATGACATGTCAATGTAATCCATGTAGAAAATTTAGAATCTGCGATGCTCAAACACAAACTTTCGGGATCTTTACATTAAGACAATTAATCCGATTTCTTCACTTATTTTATTAATGTAAGCGTCTCCGTTAACAACGTTGCTTTGAAAACCTTCTCGCCTCTCACCGCTGTGGGTTTGATTCAAACGGGCAGCTCGACATTTAAATGAGGAAGTGCCGATTATTACGGATAGCTGGAGGTGTACAGTACTGGTTCTACCCAGGAAAAGTGACCCTCATATAACCTTACATGTGTTGAAAATGACATAAAAACACCACACAAACAAATTATTTATTATTCTAAATTCTTATCAGATATTTAACAGCTGTTGTTAATGCATTATTTATTTACATACTACTTATGTAATTCAGTCTGTTTAGCAAACAAGAGGGCTTGTCGGTAGCGCGGCAGATTTGTAACCGGAGGCCCCGGGTTCAATCCTCTGTTGTGCAAATGAGACATTTTCCCTTAGCCTCGTCCGTCGGATGAGGACGTAAACCGGGCGGTTCCGTGTATCGCTCTATTCTCCAAGCACGTTAAAGAACCATAGGAATATATTCGATAATAAGAGTAGGGCACGGTTCCCGGATTCCTATGTATCCTTCCCATCTCTCTGGGACGGTAGACGTATACTATGTTGATGAGCCGTTAAACAACATTCAATTCAACTGTTTAGCAAACGAAGGATAACGCATTTCTTCAAAATGTACGGAAATAAATATCAGTTTATACGATAGTATCTATACAAACAACTTACTTTGAACAGGCTTTCGGTACTTGCATTACTTTGTAGTACCCATTAATTAAGCTACTGTAACACCGCTTATGACGTCATAATTATCTACCTAACATTTTATGGAAAAGCTGACTACAGGTCAACACGACTAGATCTTGTTAAGGTAATACATTGTTTCTATTACTTTAGGTGGTTATGTTGTAGTACAGAGAATATCGTGATTTTTGTTCCATTACACATTTGAATAAGTGCTGCAGTCTTTAAACGAAAAACTAGCAAGTGTGAAAACGAAAGTAGAATTTATAGGAACTTTATAAACCATGTAATTATATTAAACTATTCGTAAAGTTAACTTCTTCCGCTTAAACATGTGTAACACATTTTTACATTCGTTGATACATTCTTCAAATGCATTTAAACTATATATTCGAAAACTAAAGTAGAACATAAAATATGCCTATGTACGGATAGGACTGGCCATGTAGCCATACTTCAAAGGGACACGCGGCAATCTTGAAGTGTTTATCAAGCGTTGAAACTAGCGTCTCGTTTATGTATCCAGTATCATTTTGACTTTAAACCTGCTTGCATATAATTAAATACATTTTTGAGTTTTCATTTGTTCGTCTTATTCTACCGGAGGTTTATATGTATTAAAATATTGGTGCAATATTATTAACAGTTAATAATATGCAAAAACAATTCACTTTATACTATTCTTATAATATTAATGATCGAACAAATGCAGGTTATGAAAAAAAACTAACGGGTCGCCGTGAGTTTAAAAAAATCAAGATTGCCATGTGTCCCTTTAAGATAGGATTGGTGGTCGGGATGCATTGGGTCCAGTTATCTCCCCTCACACTATAGACAACAGTGTTAACTATGTATCAGTTATCTCCCCTCACACTGTAGACAACAGTGTTAACTATGTATCAGTTTAATTTTGGGTCCAGTTATCTCCCCTCACACTGTAGACAGCAGTGTTAACTATGTATCAGTTTAACTTTGGGTCCAGTTATCTCACATCACACTGTAGACAACAGTGTTAACTATGTATCAGTTTAATTTTGGGTTCAGTTATCTCTCCACACACTGTAGACAACAGTGTTAACTATGTATCAGTTATCTCCCCTCACGCTGTAGACAACAGTGTTAACTATGTATCAGTTTAACTTTGTGTCCAGTTATCTCCCCTCACACTGTAGACAACAGTGTTAACTGTGTATCAGTTTACCATTGGGGGCTGTTATCTCCCCTCACACTGTAGACAACAGTGTTAACTATATATCAGTTTAACTTTGGGTCCAGTTTTCTCTCCTCACACTGTAGACAACAGGGTTAACTATCTATCTGTTTAACTTTGGGTCCAGTTATCTCTCCTCACACTGTATACAACAGTGTTAACAATTTATCAGTTTAACTTTGAGTCCAGTTATCTCTCCTCACACTGTAGACAACATTATTAACTTTGTATCAGTTTAACTTTGGGTCCAGTTATCTCCCCTCACACTGTAGACAACAGTGGTAACTATGTATCAGTTTAACTTTGGGTCCAGTTATCTCTCCTCACACTGTATACAACAGTGTTAACTATGTATCAGTTTAACTTTGGGTCCAGTTATCTCTCCTCACACTGTAGACGACAGTGTTAACTATGTTTCAGTATAACTGTGGGTCCAGTTATCTCCCCTCACACTGTAGACAACAGTGTTAACTATGTATCAGTTTAACTTTGGGTCCAGTTATCTCTCCTCACACTGTAGACAACAGTGTTAACTATGTATCAGTTTAACTTTGCGTCCAGTTATCTCTCCTCACACTGTAGACAACATTGTTAACTATGTATCAGTTTAACTTTGGGTCCAGTTATCTCTCCTCACACTGTAGACAACAGTGTTAACTATCTATCAGTTTAACTTTATTGACGTTATACGGTAAACAACAAACCAACTGTTTATAAAGGTGTCATTGGTGTTAGCGAACCAAAAGAAAAAGTGTGATGGTCGGCCTAGTACCTCAAATACCAACATTCAGACATTAGATCTGGGAAGGCGGGAGGTGGAAGGAGCTAGGATAAGAATCCGGCGTTCGGGATACTACATTAATGTTAAAATGTTAATTTAAACCTTGAAAAAATAAACCGCCAAATAACGGCAATATTACAATAAAAAAACGTTTATCAAAACGTTTATCAAAACTATACGCAGGTGTTCAGGTCATATAATAATGTATATGTGCGGATAAAAAATATAGGTTTATTAACGTGTTCTTAAAATATCCGTGATTGAATATGCGTAATCCGAATTACGAGTTGGTAACTCTTAATTCGAGGCTCCATTTTTTGGGGTTTGGCCTGCCTGGTTAAAGCCGTTTATATTGTGTATATAACGTTTGGATTCTCAATATATTTGAGTTATATATACATTTCTTCGGCTTCAGTAGGTTTACAAAGGGTGTACATACGTGTACAATTGGGCTGTTGTTGGCGGGATATGGACTTTAAATGTGAGTAAGTACAAGTATAACGACTGACGTTAAACTTGTTCAGGGGAGGGTGTGATCTAGCGATCGATCCCCAACGCCCGCAGTCTACTTTGCTCCCCAACTCCCGCACTAAACATTGCTCCACAACCCCCGCCCTCTATATTGCTCCACAACCCCCGCCCTCTACATTGCTCTACAACCCCCGCCCTCTACATTGCTCCACAACCCCCGCCCTCTACTATTTACACATTATACAGAAGCATAACTATGTTGCCATTAAACTGGTCAATATGAGTGTATGCCCTTGAAGTTGAACAGTTTTTAAACAATTATGGATCCTAACCTGAAATCCCATATCCGCTACTTGTTTATCAAGGTTCAATATTAATGTATATATATGATAAAAATTGTCAGGTGAGATGATAACCTACTTGGGCTGACATAACCTAAACATGTTAAATGGGATAATGCATCGGACTTTCTTTTGGTATAATCTAACATTTAAACATGTTCCAATTTATGATAATGACGTCATATTACCGATTCATGATAATGACGTCATATTAACTTGTTGGCACCTTATTGTTCTGCAATCTCTACCCAGAGTACACTCGTTCCTCATTTGACTCTGTGAACGTCAAAGTAAGTAGGGCGAACGGTTAGGTCATATGAATAATCAAAAAAGTTATGGCGATGTTTATAATCAATCCTTTTGCGCGATCTGCAAAGATAAAATATAGACCTATATTAAATAATTTCTTCTTTTTTTTTCTATGAGTTAATTTTTTTAGCAATTTTCTGCTATCGAGCTTCGGTTTGAAATGTTGAAATATGCGGTTCGATTGAGGAGACCTAAGGACGTATTATTTTTGTAATAAAATAGTCCCGATTATAACTAAATTGTTTTCATGCATTATTTCAAATCTTGCAACATCTAATTTGCAGATATTCTGTTAATTATTATTACACAAGAAATAAATAAGTTTCAGGCAAACATATTCCAAATTTAACAGGTTTTACCAAAATCTTGTAATTTAGTAATTAGCAGAGATATATGTGAGTGCAAGGAACGATAAGGAGAGAGAGAGAGAGAGAGGGGGGGGGAGAGGGAGAGATCCGGGACCATTTCCCTACGCTTACTATCGAAAACAATTCGATTCCTATGGATTTTGAACGCGCTTGGACTATGTACCCTGACCAGAATAGAGTTTACTACCCACAGGACCGAAGATTATATCCAAATATAAAGTCATCAATATAAAATATGAATTGGATATGGTAATATGTCGGATAAATGTCCCCGTCACCGGCACCACTGAGTTGCGTCGATATTTTCTAAGGCATATTCCCTTAAGAAGGCTGCGGGCCAATATGACAGTCCGAGGACCAATAACTGGGCCAGTATGAAAACACTTAATTAATGACATTTTTATTAATTAACTACTTAATATCTCTCTTTATTCCTATGTTTTAATATCATTTACAGGTAAGAAAAACAAACGGTATATGTTCAATATAACATGTAATAACAAGTATCTGTGCAATTCTAGGGGCGTACCTGGAGAACCATAAATACACGTACAAGGCATGAACAGGCGGATGCAACCATCCAATCAGCATCGGTCCTGGGGTTTATCCCCACTCCTGGGGGCATAACACCTTGGTCATATATTGGAAACCGTTGAAAATCATACCTACACTTATCTGGGCATGAATAGACGAATATAACCATCTAGTCATCATTGGACCCGGAATTCACCCCAACCTCTTGGAACATAACCCCTGGATCATAACTAGGAAACTATTGAGATCCCACCCTATAACCATATATACCCTTACATTGCATGAACACGTTTAGGCGGGCACGGGAATTTGCTGCGCCATGGACTGCGTGACCTCATTCTGTTATAAAATTATAAGCGTGTTTAACATGTTTTTAATCTTTGCGAGGATCATCAGCTGAGCGGTTCAGTGCAATATTGGGCCTCTTGTTTCGAGGATGGCAACTGGTTAAGGTTTTATATTAGCTCATTTCTAAGTCGACGATAGCCCTACACTCTTTAATCGTCATTCATACATAGTATATCCAGAATGGTTCTTTATTGTTCGACCAACGGTATGTCACCGGCACTGGCATTGACATACTGTTTATTATATGGTATAACGCCCCTTGTTCTTTAATGCTGCTATCTTACAACCCAGAATGCAAAGCAGAGTGTCCGTGTACAATGGACACATTTCGGATAAAATTGACGTATCTTTTAAGCATAACAAGTTATGTAAATGCACACCTTATAAAAAACACGTAAAAACAATCATGAGTGACCAAAGTGCCAGACGGCATTGTTTCACCAGTATACATGTAACCCTGAGCGATTATTATGCATGCATATGTAGGTCGTGTTTTTTTGTAGTTTCTAAAATATATTAAAATATATCGTGTATCTAACTCCTCCCACAGTTTCCAACTGAGTGTTTTCTAAACGTCAGCACGCGTACCTATGATTTCAAGATGTGCATCTCGATTTCGCGTCACAATCGACCGTATATTACCGAAGTTATGGCCCATTTATCCTCAAGTGTATGTCCGTGGATTGTTTTATGCATGGGCATCCGCATCCATCGACACATTTTTAGTTTCTTTGAATATCAGTGTTATATTGAATTGAAAAAAACAAATAAACATTTTAGTTACACTAAATAACTTTGTTGATAGCTCGTTATTGTTTTTTAGAACCAAAACAAAATAATGAAAGTCCTTCTTCTATGTTTAAATGTATACTTTATACAGACAGTTCTCATCATTGACACAACGTTGAATAACACCATTGTCTCACGCAATTGTACGTCTAACAGTGATGTACGCTTATATATACAAATCTCCACCCCACGCCCCCCACAAATACACCTCCCCACTAGGAACAAGATCCGTAAGAGCTATTTGTCCGCCATCTCTAACAAAAATATCCCAAAATGGATGGGGATATATATATATAGGTCAAGGGAAATTTTTAACCAAATGCATACTTATAGGCATGAGCAATGTCAACCATACAGTACATGACAGTAATTCAACACTGTTGATGTAAATATAATATCAGAAAAGAATACTTATATGGCAAAAATTGTGCCCTTTATATCCGAAAAGTTTGCTAAAATTTCACACATTTTTTTTTTATATGAAATAAATTGTTCCATAGAATAGTCCATTTATCTAGGAGAGCAGAGGAAACATCATTTCTGAATAAAATAAGCCATTTTTAATAAGCCGTTTTATCACATCCAAATTTCGAAATGATTTTGGATCTTATTTTAAAAATGGCGAACCAGTAGTCCTTAACAACAGATGCTGAAGAACATTTGAAGAACCTGGTGAATCTTTTCAAAAATCAAGATAGCGATCATCCTTGAATTCTATCCCTTTCTGTGGTTGCTTATCTCAATATTCATAATACAATGTTTAAACATCATATTAATTAAAATGAAACCATTATTGGTTATTGAATGCTTGGAAAAACGTAAAAAGCAAACACATAACTGCATGTACATGTTAACAGCATTAGAGTAGCCTCGTCTGTGGCGGGGAGATGTATACCGGGGTGTTTGTTTCCTGTACAGGGGGCGGGTGGCGGGGAGATGTATACCGGCGTGTTTGTTTCCTGTACAGGGGCCGGGTGGCGGGGAGATGTATACCGGCGTGTTTGTTTCCTGTACAGGGGTCGGGTGGCGGGGAGATGTATACCGGCGTGTTTGTTTCCTGTACTGGGGTCGGGTGGCGGGAAGATGTATACCGGCGTGTTTATTTCCTGTACTGGGGTCGGGTGGCGGGAAGATGTATACCGGCGTGTTTGTTTCCTGTACAGAGGGCGGGTGGCGGGGAGCTGTATACCGGCGTGTTTGTTTCCTGTACAGGGGGCGGGTGGCGGGGAGCTGTATACCGGCGTGTTTGTTTCCTGTACAGGGGGCGGGTGGCGGGGAGATGTATACCGGCGTGTTTGTTTCCTGTACTGGGTTGGGTGGCGGGAAGATGTATACCGGCGTGTTTGTTTCCTGTACAGGGGGCGGGTGGCGGGGAGATGTATACCGGCGTTATTGTTTCCTGTACAGGGGGCGGGTGGCGGGGAGATGTATACCGGCGTGATTGTTTCCTGTACAGGGGGCGGGTGGCGGGAAGATGTATACCGGCGTGTTTGTTTCCTGTACAGGGGTCGGGTGGCGGGGAGATGTATACCGGCGTGTTTGTTTCCTGTACTGGGGTCGGGTGGCGGGTGATCTATACCGGCTTGTTTGTTTCCTGTACTGGGGTCGGGTGGCGGGGAGATGTATACGGGCGTTTTTGTTTCCTGTATAGGGGTCGGGTGGCGGAGAGATGTATACCGGCGTGTGTTTATTTACCAGCATTCCTCCTGCGTAAGAAATATATTCGATAGTAAGAATAGAGCACGGTTCCGCATTTCTGACTATCCTTCCCTCCTCTCTCGGGTGGCTTTTAATAACCTAAGATAATAGATTATCCGTTAATAAAACAAGACTACTTTATATTGTGTTAATAACTGCTTTGTCAGCATAGGGCGGGCGATGATATTTTCCAAATAAGTAAAACCTTATCTAGAAAGGGGTGCCCCTTTAAAAACTATTCACACATTTATAATAATATTCACATTCACGAACATAGGGCCGTTAACGACAAACTCATTACATCAGTCGGAGATTATAATCGGAGTACTCCTTTAAAATGCATTCATATAATTGGGTAAACTATAATTGGGTAAAACTATTTATAATTGTTCACAGAACATCATCATGGCATCCGCAGACGTGGGATCAGAAGAAATGGCGGACATTTTATGTCAGCCGTGTGGTGACGATGGTGAACATCTCCCTGCCGAGGGCTATTATACCGACTGTCAGGAGTACCTATGTGTCACGTGTTTCACGACACATCGTAGAGCCAAACCATGTAGACATCACACACTGCTAGACAAGTCCCAAATGCCTAAGATTAAGCCTTCGTCTACGACGACTAACACGTGCACGGAACTGTGCGCTCGACATAAAGGTGAGATTATTAGCTTTTTCTGCAAATCACACGACCAGCTAGGATGCCAGCGATGCGTGAAGATTGGCCACATAGGCTGTACGATAAGCAAATTATCCGACGCATCTGAAGGAATTCTTCAGAGTGTCCAATATAAAGAGTTAATGAAGAAATTAAATGGACTAGAACAACAATATGGCCGTACATTGAGTCTGTCAAAGAAACATGTGGAGGAAATTGAAACATATCACTCCAAAGCGAAGGAAGAAGTTGAGAAATTGATTACAGTATTCAGAGATGAGGATTTGAAGATGATGAGCTCTATTTCTGACACAAGCAACGCCGTAATATCTGAAATTCAATCAATGACGACTAAACTTGAAAAATTGCAACAAACGAATCAAAACAGTCAACTTTTTGTAGAAGTGATAAACGCGACCGATCAAATACAAACATTAGATAACAGTCTGAGAAAAATAGAGGCAGACAACACAATCAGAAGTTACACATTTACTAAAATGGAACAGTCATCTTCTGTCGAGAGTAACCAGAAAGTATTAGGACAGTTAGTGATGTTACCGGTGTTGCAGAAATCTATTTCACCAGCACCGGAGTTGTTGCGGAAATCAGTTACACCTGCCCATGTTGCCGACCTCGATGTTAAGTCATCCACTGATTCCACTGTCTACCATATCACGGGATCATGCCTACTATCCGACAACCAACTCGTCATTGCTGACTGTAACAACTATAAGGTTAAACTAGTGGACATAAAACAAAACAAGGTTATGTCTGAAGTAAAACTGTCATCCTACCCATGGGACGTAACTATGATCGACAATAGTCAAGTAGCCGTGACAGTCTTTCGGGAGAATAAGATACAGATCCTGTATACAACTTCATCCTCCTTGTCCAAGGGTCGAGAGATAAAGACAAATGGTCAGTGTACGGGACTTGTACACAATGGCGGGACACTTATAGTGACGTTTCAGAACCCAGGTAAAGTTGAAATGATGGACATGAACGGGTCTGTATTGAGAAGTCTGAATACATATTCCAACGGTGCACAACTGTTTAATTTTCCGAGGTATATAGCGATCAGCCCAGATAAGACGGCCATGTACGTGTCTGATTACAACAAGCACACAGTGACGTGTATGACGATGGACGGTACCGTGAAGGCAGTCTACAAGGATGATAACCTGAAGAGCCCAGAAGGTCTGGCTATAGACAGGACAGGGACAGTGTATGTATGTGGCTACAATTCCCATAACGTCCACCAGATAACAGCCGAGAGTACCGAGATACAGATACTACTGGGACAGGAACATGGTGTGACTAATCCATACTCAATTACATACTCTGATAGTGAGGGTAAACTATATGTGGGAATGAGTGGCAACATGGTAAAGGTGTTTAGAGTCAAATAAGCCCTAATGTTATATTGCCATTGATGGATTTATTACAAATATAAATGCTTAGAAGTGGGGAGAAGTTAAAATCATTTGGAAAGTTGGGTAAATGTCAATTAAGAGTTCGGCCCTTATGCGTTTATATAATTGCAAATTATGTGAAGCCCGTGATATTTACATTATTTGTCCGTCGCTATATTATCAGCAATTGCCATGCTTTGGAAGAATTATAATGATAAAACATGTTTTTCATTTAAAAATATTTTATTACCACATAGTATGCAACCGGTTTGGGCCACAAGTTCTAACAACATTAGTAACGGCATATACACGAACCTCCGTATATTTGTAGACAGTGAAATAACCATTTTCCATGCAGTGCGTTTATGCAGTGCACACAGTAAGGGCGAGTCGTGAGTACAGTGTGTGGGCCTCCTTAAACATTTAAGTGAAATTGCTATTTTCTATAGCGACATTTGCCAGTCTGCTGTCTCCATTTACACTGCTTTACGGAAATAGTCGTAGTGCCCGTATTTTGTCTCCATTTCCACTGATTTACGAAAATAGGCGTAGTGCGCGTATTTTGTCTCCATTTACAGCCCTTTACAAAAATAGGCGTAGTGCCCATGTGTTGTCTCTATTTACACTGTATTACGAAAACAGTCGTAGTGCCCGTGTATTGTCTCCAATTACACCGCTTTACTAAAATAGGTGTAGTGCCCACAACAATAAATTCTCTCCTTTTACACCGTTTTACAAAAATAATCATAGTGCCTGTGTTTTGTCTCCATTTACACTGCTTAACGAAAATAGCCGTAGTGCGCGTATTTTGTCTCCATTTACACCGTTTTACAAAACTAGCGTAGTGCGCGTGTGTTGTCTCTGTTGCCAGTGTTTTTTTTTTCCATTTACACGGCTTTACGAAAATAGGCGTAGTGTCCGTGTATTGTCTCCATTGCCAATGGGTTGTCTCCATGTACACTGCTTTAATAAAATAGTCAGTGTTTTGTCTCCATTTACACCGCTTTACGAAAATAGGCGTAGTGCCCGTGTTTTGTCTCCATTTACACTGCTTTACGAAAATAGGTGTAGTGCCCATGTTTTGTTTCCATTTACACTGTGTTACAAAAATAGTCGTAGTGCCCATGTTTTGTCTCCATTTATATATTGCTTTACGAAAATAGACGTAGTGCGCGTGTGTTGCCTCCGTTGCTCTTGTGTTGTATCCATTTACACTCCTTTACGAAAATAGGCGTAATACCCGTGCTTTCTCTCCATTTACACTGCTTTAGGAAATTAGGCGTAGTGCCCGTGTGTTGGCTTCATTGCCAGTGTGATGTCGCCATTTACGCTGCTTTCCGAAAAGAGGCGTAGTGCCTGTGTGTATCGCTATTAACACTGCTTTTTGAAAATAGTCGTAGTGCCCTTGATCCCTATTTACACTGCATTACGGAAATGGGCAAAGTGCCCGAGTGTTATCTCCATTTACACTGAAAAACTAAAATAGTCTTAGTGCCCGTTTGTTATCTCCATTTATACTGCATTATGAAAATAGGCATAGTGCCCGTGTGTTGTCTCCATTTACACTGCTTTACGATAATAGGCGTAGTGCCCGTATGTTGTCTCCATTTACAAGTTGCAATACGAAAATAGTCGTAGTGGCAGTGTGTTATCCCTATTTACACTGTATTACGGAAATAGGCAAAGTGCCCGTGTGTTATCTCCATTTACACTGCATAACTAAAATAGTCTTAGTGCCCTTGTGTTATCTCCATTTACACTGCATTACGAAAATAGGCATAGTGCACGTGTGTTGTCTCCATTTACACTGCTTTACGGAAATAGGCGTAGTGCCCTTGTGTTATCTCCATTTACACTGCATTACAAAAATAGTCTTAGTGCCCGTGTGTTGTCTCCATTACCAGTGTCTTGTCTCCATATACACTACATAACGAAAATAGGCGTAGTGCCCGTGTGATGTCGCCATTTACACTGCATTACGAAAATAGTCGTAGTGCCAGTGTATTATCCCTATTTACACTGTATTACGAAAAAAGGCAAAGTGCCCGTGTGTTATCTCTATTTACACTGCATAACAAAATAGTCTTAGTGCCCGTGTGTTATCTCTAGTTACACCGCATTACGGAAATGTGCATAGTGCCCGCGTGTTATCTCCATTTACACTGCATAACGAAAATAGGCATAGTGCATGTGTGCTATCTCCATTTACACTGCATGACTAAAATAGTCTTAGTGCCCGTGTGTTATCTCCATTTACACTGCATTACAAAAATAGGCGTAGTTCCCGTGTGTTGTCTCCATTTACACTGCATTACGAAAATAGGCGAAGTGCCCGTGTGTTATCTCCATTTACACTGCATTACGAAAATAGTCTTAGTGCCCGTGTGTTGTCTCCATTACCAGTGAGTTGACTCCATGTACGCTGCTTTACGAAAATAGTCGTAGTGCCCGTGTATTATCTCTATTTCCAGTGTGTTATCTCCATATACACTACATTACGAAAATAGGCGTAGTGCCCGTGTGTTATCTCCATTTACACTGCATTACGAAAAAAAAAAAGGTAGTGTCCGTGTGTTATCTCCAACAATAGAAAGATTCAAAGTTCGATAACTTAAACGCTTCTACATATTTGTACATGAAAGTTGCAGTACCTCATATCATTATCTTAGTTAGAAACACAAAAATGATTTCAAAACTAAAATAGAAAAAATGATGTGTTCCGCTTGATAATAATTATTATGATATTAGACAGCAGATGAAAAACCAAAATACTGACCCGGCAATTTAAGACCAGAGTCTTATCTGTAATTGCGGGTTTTATAGAAATGTCACGTGCAGTTCAAATCCAAACAATAGTGAAGCGACATACACGAATGAAACTAGACTAGAGAAGATGAAATGTATGTTTGTTCATTCGTGTGATTGGTTCATGCATGTATATATTTGTTATTGTTTTAATATATGTTGATATCAACATTAGTATATACTCCAGATACGTTGTATTGCGTTTATTGTAAAAAATATGTGCATTAAAGGAGCACACGGTCAGAAGTGTACCTTTTAGCACATTTTAGGCCATATATGACCGTCGTGGGGGTGTTGGGGAGGGACACCGTAATATAATATGTTTTATGTAGATAAAATTAAACTAAAAAAAGACATGTATCAAAGCCGCAGGGGACCCAGCGATTGTAATTATTTCTTTACTATATGCATACCTGATTTGTTATAATCACCACTTTTCTATGATTTCGCTAGGTTATAATTATATTAAAATCTATGCAGTCACATAATCATTATTACCATACATTAGTCTTATAGTCTGTTCGAAATAATAACAACCTCCCTACGATTTTATTCATTAAAACCGACACGTGTAACCTCCCTTTAAAAACTATGATCGTAATTACTATAACCACCGAATCTAGATTCTTCTGTGTACAGAGATTACCATTATTCTGAAAACCGGATAAAACCAGAAATCTATAATCGACACATTATAATTTTCTTTGAGAAATTTGTGTTGGTTATAATTCTAAATCTCGCGAGACAATTTATATAAACAATTATTTATAATTGTTTATTTCGAAACCTGGACAAGGTTTTATTGATATAATCATCGATACCAATTATAAATCATTTTTAAAGTGACTGGACAAGATGAAACTGCTTTCTTTTATTAAGTAAAAAGAGGCCTTAATTTTGTTAATATAAAAGCAAAGATGTATGTAACGTGGCTCTTTGTTGTGGTCTTGTAATGAATAATACATGCGTGAGGTTTCAATCCATTATGAAGATTGCGAGATCC